>JAYESA010000012.1:153104266-153254266 GCA_036927795.1 Iris macrosiphon | reverse complement strand
AGATCTTAAGCGGAATTACCTCAATGGAACTATACCTGTTGCATGGGCTTCGCTTCCACTCACTAACCTGTAAAGAAAATTTCCTTCTTCATTATTTCCCTTTGTGAGTACTAAGTAATAAAGTATATGTCATTGGTGTAATTTTCACTGTTCTTACAGGTCGCTTGTGGGGAACCGTATATCTGGGAATATTCCTGATGAGCTTGGAAACATGATTACACTCGTGAACTTGTATGCACCACTTCCCCTTTTTATTCTTGAGAGAGAGATTCTCCAAACCTTTTAGTTTGTAAATCATATTATGGGTTATGTAAGACGACCAAAATAATTTCTCAAAGTTACAATGAAAAAGGATAGAAATCGTTAGTTCCTCACCCTTCCTGACTTACAAGCTTTTGATGGATGTGAACCTATGGTTATACTTGTGTTGTTAGCTGTGCCAAACGTTTGCTATGTGAGTCAGTTCAGAGAGCTTTACCGTGAAAAGAAAATGGATCATTTCGGTTCAGCCAATAACGCCAATACTGTGTTTAATTTCCTATATTTTCACATCCACTTTCCATTACCACAATCGCTCGCAACATTCTTCTCAGTCTAGGGATTCTATCTTGGCGACCCAACAGTTCCAAACCTTTACCATATTTTGCAATCTCTGAAACAACAATACGGTAGTCTTCCTGTACATAGCAGCAGTAATACATTCCATATGATAATCTAACCACGGTATTATACTCCATATAATCAGATAAAACAGTTCTACTTTACACAAGTCTATATATCAATAGTTTAACAATTCCATATTCTATAGCAACAAGTTAAAGAAATGAGATTACTCTCTTTTATCTATCTTGATTCTTTTTACTTAGCATTTACTGACTCATTGCATAGAACAAAGACTAGCAACATCTTTTATTAAGTGTGAAGGTAAATGAGAGAAGGATCAAAATCACCCACCTTATGATGAATCGACTTCATCCTGATCACAAAGAACTATGCATCACAACTCCAAACCCACGATTTCTCGGACAACTCAAATCCAACCTGCTTATGCAATGCTAGAAGCCAACACAATGACTCTGCTTAAAGCGATGTATAACACCGAACACATAGATCTCTAACTAATTCCTCAGCATGAATTCAAGTACAACAAAGTCTTCGAACCGACAATCCAGTCCACTGCACTACGCGGAATGGGGAATTACATAATATATAAGTCAAAAAAATTTTGTCCTCGAAACATAAAAAATATACTCCTCCAACTGAATCACTTTACCAATGAAGCAATCTCCTACTCAATCTCTGATTGAAACTTCTATACTGATTTCTCGACTGAACGCGCAGATCAAGATCCAAACAAATATGAATACCTATCAATTCTGATCAACACATGAGCAAGTCCTTCAACACACAACAGATACACCTGCAACAACTCTCTCCACTTATGCCCATGCACTACTCTTCAAATCCATAACTGCAACAAACTATTCAAACAAATAAACTCAATAAATTCCACAAAGGATCTTCCTTCTCATCCAACTTGAATATACATTGCATAACTTCAAAGATCACTTAAGCACGACTTCCATCATTCCTCAATCAACACGATCACTAACTACATAGAAAATTCCTTGAACAACTTATACTACTAGGATCAATCCAACTAGTTGCAACACTTCTCCAACATTCTCTGCCTCCATCCATAGTGTCTCGCACAAAATCATACTCCTCAAACTCTCCAGACAAGATATACCAACGAACCAAAGCTGCAACACAGACAACATGGAACCAAATCCAAACTAAGATAAACTACACATGCATTATACTACCTTCTATTCAGCATCAGAAAATTCAACCAAAGCCAACTAATCTATCAATATCAACCCATCTCAAATTTAGCATTGCAAGAAACTTATCACACTTTCTAAACTACCCAATCGATATCAATACACTCAAGGCCAAATCCAACCAATATTTTCGTTCAAATTCCAAGCATTTCAACTTACACAATTCAAACTGTTCTCAAAAGTCCACTTCCTATTATCAAACAACTTTCCAACCTGACTCAATCAAAATCCTAATCACTATTATATACCTCAATGCTTAGTTCTCGAAGGATCTCGCTATCTCGAAAATTATCATCCACTCAATCCACATTCTATCTTCTAAGTACTTCTCAATTCCGGAAAGCACATAGCCAAATTTGAATAACTTATTATGCATACCTTGATCATACTCTTTTCAATATGATCACAATCTCTTTTAGCATCATCCAATTCAGTCTTACTTCAAAATTTAAAGAATCCATCTACGCTTAAAGTTAGTTCCAACAATATCATAATATAACCAATGAAAATCAATCACCCAAAATTTTTGCTAAGAAGTCACCATCAATGTGCCCCCAAGGTCAATCTCAATTCATAGCTCTTTTGCAACATATTGGAACATATATCCATCACCTCGACTTAAGTATAATCCACCAAGGCAATCCAATAAGAATCAAACCATGAAATTCAAATACAATCTCGATCTTCCAATTGCAACAATCTAACAAATTTCCAAGAACCAAATCACTTTTTAAGCTTCTCTCTCGATCTCACTATCTTAGCTCTATTCTAATACAATATATCTAGGCAACTTCTCTTTAGGTCATCCTACCGATTCCAAGCACTCAGCATTGGGACATCTACCTAACCACTATCCAACTAACTCATCAACCACATAAAACATTAAGACCACCATCTCCATCAAATAGCCATAAATTACTGCACTCACCCCATGTCCTAAGGTACCTTATTTGACAGTCTAGGGGGACTCTACCCAAACTTAGGGGAAAACACTGTTAACTCAAAACTGCTAAGGCACAAACTCAGACCATCTTGCTAACAAAATCAATCTCAACAGTACATGCTATCTAGCAAGGTCTCTTCCTAGGTCAATACTCCAAACAATCATCCTCGACTTATATCATAATCAATGAAATCAATCCAAGTAACTCTTATAATCCAAATCTTCGATCCATACAACATATTTTACCAAATCACAAGTCATAAATTTTGATCCTCAAGCACTAGCTGTAAGTCTCAATTCTAATCTCAAAGTCATATAATTTCAATCACCAATTATAATTCATAAATCTTCCAATTCTAATCTAATTCGACTCAATCTTTATGCATCCAATTTACTTGTATAATCAGAATCAACTGAAAATATAATCAGAATCAACTGGAAATCAATCAATATATCAATATTATTCTAACAGTCCCAAATTGTTTCAATCTTACATATCTATTTCAGTCGAATCATAGATCGACTCAAAAATTCGTCTAAGCTATCAATATAGTCGTCCTAAATCAATGATCAATCACAAGAAATTTCAATATTCACCAAGTCGAGTTTGCTTAACATCCATTTATGCATGCTCAAAGTCACTTTAACCAAGTCATAGGAAACTTTAATACTATCATCCAATTCATCTGTTATCCATAATACTAGAGTTCATCAAGTCAATATAGTATAACTATTCAATATGCTATGCAATTATCATTCATCCGGCCATAATATTATTGAGTCACGTCTATAGATCCTCGATACACTCCATCTCATAAATTGCACATATAGGAAAATCTATTCGTTAAACTTCTATATGTTTCAATTTAAGAATTTCGACCCAACTAGATATACAATCAACTCAATTCCATACTAAGATCAAAACAACTCAGGCTGTCTTAGGCTATCGAGCAATATAATTTCTATATCCTTAGGGTCATCCTCAAATGCTTCAAATGGACTTTCAATCGCACCACCAAGTCTTAGTATTCTAACTTAAAACTCAATCCAATCGGTTCAAGCCATAATTCAATACACAATCTATAGTAATTTCTCAGCTGAACCATTCATTTTATAAATTCGAATTCTTATCTAATGCTATCTTAATCTGCCAAATACCATTTTTGATTATTCGAACCAATCCAATAAGAGACTTCCAAAATTGTATCAACTAGACATAACTCTAAATTGAGACCTTGTACTACCTCATCCAATACTAATAGGATCATCAACATCCATATCACAAAATCCACCATATACCATAGGGATACCCAATACACCACTCAGGGATCTAAGCTACTGCTCACAAACATAATATTCACTTCCTTTCACTCAGCAATCACTTGAAATCCAACTGTATCAATTCCACTTGAACAACATAACTCATTTCTATTCCTTAAATTTCACGCATACTTCCTTCCATACTCACAACATACTGCAACACCTCTATTAATATCTTGTTGGTTATCATCCAATATTCAACTTATAGTTTTCAATTATTTTGCCTTATAATACTCTCAAACCAAACATCATGTCTCACAATCAACTCAAACCATCTGCTGCTACTCTTCAAAGTTATTTCTGATCAACAAAATACCCATATGAGATCAAAATATATCTAGACTTATTGTATGGAATATCGAGGCCAAAAGACAATCGATCATAGAAGCACTCAGAGTTAAAAAGAATCAGTGAGGGTCTAAGGACGTAAAGTCGTGCTCTGATACCAATATGTCATGTCCCGGTTCTGTAAAACCGAAAGTCACCACTGGACATGATGTCGTACAAGCCTAAATTGTACTTGTACATGGCAAGCACAAACACGGTCGATAGAATATCTCAGAAACAAAGTCATTGTAGCAGAAATAAGCAGAAAAATTGAATGAACACAAGATATATAAAAATAATTCTCTTTATTGATAATATTGCATCGAAATTACGTCTCAAACCCAAAGAACAACTCGATTACAATTACTCTCTCTCAATACAATGAAACATGCCACAAGGCTTACAACTCAAGAACTATACAAACAATGATGTTTTATACATTATGTCCTTAATAACAGAAAATCATATATTTGCATGACGAGCTCCAACTAGCCCAACAAACTCTTTGATGTCTCAGAATCGTCCAAGCTACTCCAACACCTGCAAAACAATCTGGTGGAGGGTCAGTATATTGTCGTGTACTATGAGTAGCCTCTAGCCAACTCAACTGACGAACAAAACAATCGTGTGACTACAAAATTATTAAGTGGTCTTTCTAATCTTACCTTAGGACCAATTACAATTTATAAGCCAAAATATAGAACATACATGTGACATGGTGAACAATTTGCACTTGCCAGATATACATGTGAATACAGTAAATCTTATCCAACTTACCATCCTTCCCTGTAACAATAATATCAATTGATAATGTAAAAGAAAAGTGTCACAAGTGTCCCTGCATCAACTGTTAGCCTCATAGAATAAAATGTGCAGTGCACTCATTCCTGTAAACATTTCGATAGGCCTGCAAACATATTGACATTAGCATGTCGCCTAACTACATGAAAGTCACTGACGACACGCTATCTTGGACTATATATGGATAGACGACTCACCTCCATCGGCGGATAGTTAGCTCCCCTGAAGGTTGCCGAATCTCCTGTGCTAGTACTTCAAAACTTATTACCCTTAGTCCTCCTAGGCCGACACGATTCCGGTGTCCTAATGATCGTTCGAGACCAAAATCTTGTTCACAAGTTGTCCATGACTATGCAAATACGTGGATAATTAAACTATAAAACATATACATGGTACATAAGTTGAAAATAACTATACAACACATTCACTTTCCATTACCATAATCTTTGAGCCATCGCTCGCAGCATTCTTTCCAGTCCAGAGATTCTATCTTGGCAATCCAACGGCCCCAAACATCTTTTATTAAGTGTGAAGGTAAAGAAGAGAAAGTTCAAAACCATCCATCTTATGACGAATCGACTTCGTCCTGTCACAAAGAATTCTGCATCACAGCTCCAAATCTGCGATTTCTCGCATAACTCAAATCCAACCAGTTTAGCAACTCAGAAGACAACACAATGACTCTGCTCAGAGCGATGTATAACACCGAACACATAGAACTCTGACTAATTCCTCTGCATGAATCTAAGTCCAACCAAGTCTTCGGACCAACAATCCAGTCCACGAAGCGGGACATTACATTGAATGTCATGATAGTCGAAGATCTAAAGAAGGCTATCTATTTTAGAAAAAAAACTCATCTCTTGGTCATAATAAAGGAATACGTAGTCTCTTGATTTAGCATAGAGCCAGAATCAAGGTTTGTAATACCAGCCGACTATATCATTTTGATTTTGGTTTTGGCATATTTGATCCAATACCGACCACCACATATGCCATTTGACATCGAATTGGGGTTCTATTTTCAAGTTAATTTCAATAAATAAAAAGAAAAAAAATAATGTGAACACAAGGGTTCGAGTGTACCGAAGATCAACATGCTACAACGTGTCGATAAAATTTTATATTGGCACAACATAACCATTACCATTACCATTACCATTACCATTTGTGGAAGTGGTATATATTATTCCATTTAAAACTGTCTAAAAATTAGTTTAGTCTAAGAACAAGTAAAAAAATGTATAATTTACGGGTGAATAATTTAGTAATCTTGAATATTATTCTCTTGAAAACAACAAATAATATATAACCTCATGCCTAAATGTATCAAAATTTTATAGTTCTTTAAATAAAATCTTATTGTTTTTAACTTTCTGAAACTTCCATCCTAAACCACCGATACCTATAAGTGTTGGGTTGTATCTCGCATCTGGTTTAGCTCTCAAGATTCATAAGTTTGGTAACAATATATAAGGAGTTGTATATAAAGTTTAGTTCTACATCGGATAGAAAGTGAGAGGATGAGGTACATATATATGAGATTGGTCATGGATTTAATGAAGGATTTCTCATTTTAAGTCAAATAAGCTAAGTCCTGTATCATATCTCATGGATCAACTCATATTCGGGTCTCACCGCATTCCTAACAAGTATTATCAAAGCCCAAGGTTACAAGCCGGACTGGATTGAGTGCTTCAATTGTTTCGAAACAGCTTGTGCTAAAACGTGTCATGATACGTATAATAAGAAGCAATTTGACTCCTAAGATGCCCAAGTTGGCTCCCTAAGGTAGAGCATCTTCATAAAGTTGTCGGAGCTAGGGACCTAAGGTTGGAGGGATTATACTGATCCGCTCCTAAGGTGGAGCATCTTCATAAATTGGTCCAAATACGAAACTTAAGGTTGGAAAAATTATATAGATTTGTCTCAAAGGTGGGTCTAGTTGTTGGGTCCAAGGTGGAGCAAGACGTCGTGTTGGCAATCAGTAGTGGGACAGTGTTCTAATGGACTTAGACGATAATATGTTTGATCTCTTTGTTTCTCGAGCTCATTCGGATACGAGCTAAGGTGAAAATTGTTGGGTTGTATCTCACATTTGGTTGATCAGTCAAGATTCAAAATTTTGGTGACGATAAAAAGGTAATTGTATATAAAGTTTAGTCCTGTATATGATAGAAATTGAGAGGATGAGATATGAATATATGAGATTGGTAGGGAACTTGACAAGTTTTAAGTCATATGAGCCAAGTCTAATATCATACCTCATGAATCAACTTCAGTTCGAATCTCACCACGTTCCCGACAATAAGAAGGGTCTGAAAGTGATTCCAATACGGATACTCCAAACCTTGGTCTAATACCACATAATTGCACTTTTGTATAATTAGCGCAAATTATGGCCCTTAATGAGCACCATACCTTATGTTCTTAACTATCTCATGCTCTAATGTGATAATATCACCAAACTTATGTCAAATCTGTTAGAGCATGCTTGCACCAAACTCAGTGATTTTTTCTTGGAAATATCGCTAATGGGCTTATGTTCTCACGTAGTTGCATCTTGTTGTATTTTAACAATTTTTTGTTGCCACATGGTTCTTTTTCCATGCTAAACTCACATAGAATCACCGTAAAGTTTGATGTTATTGGCATTAGACCAAACTGGCCAGTCTGTTAGACTTACGTAGAATCACCGTATAGTTTGATGTTTTTGCATTACACCAAACTGGCAAGTCTGGCTCAGTCCAAACCGGGTTTGGTCAAGTCGGTCCTAGCCGCTCCTAGGGGACTGGACCTAGCTAGCCATAGTGTGCTCTCAGGGGTGCACCCAACTGGTCATGTCCAGATTCGTTGTATTTGGAATACCCTATGCCCATATATACTAAGTGGTTTATAGGAGAAACTCTTATCTCCAATTATTTTACAGAAGGCTAAACATAAGTCTTCTCCACCCTTCTCTCTCTCCCCCTTCTACAAGAGAAATTGGGTGAGCCGGGCTCACTGCACCCTTCCTCTTCCCAACCGTTAGATTGCATGTGGATATGTGCATGTACATATCCCCATGTAATCTGACGGTTGGCATGGAAGGTGCACGGTGAGACCGACACAGAGAATAATTTCTCCTTCTACAATGAGGTCCGCTTGCAGTGTGAAAACCAAGAAGGGTTCTCTTGTAAGATCTATCTATGGCCGTTTTCAAGGAGGCACGTAGAAGAAGTCAACCGTTTCATGCATTGAAGATAAATTCCGTTGCTCCCCTCTCCAATCTATGATACCTATATTCTTATGCGAATTTACAGATGTGGTAGATATTTACTTTGTAGAAGAAACTTGATTCCTCTCTACTTTTGTCTTACAGTCTTTGTTTCGTCCAACACATAGTTTGAAGTATCGGCCGATACCGATCCGATACGGCCGATACCGATACCGATACCGTTTGGCATGTCCCGATCCGATACCGACCGATACCCGATATTGACTGTACCGACATTAGAGGTCTCTTTTCCGGTCAATTCGGCAAAGAAAATTGAATTAAAAAGACCAATTAGTAAGGGTGTAAAAGCATAGTAAGGTTGTAAAAGCATATGAAAGAGGAAAACTTATCTATCGCATATAAATTAATCGACAAGGGTGACTACTATTTCATTCAATTTCAAAAATACTAAGAAACAATATTGTAAATACTTTAAATTATGCATAAATGTATAAAATATATTTTCTAAAATGTTAATAATTTACTAATAGTTGTTTGCTTTCCAATACCAAAAAATTCGAAACTCCGATCCGAAATCGTCGATACTACCGATACCGCCGATCCCGATACTCATAGGAATGGACCAATACCAATTCCGATACCGATACTTTGAACCTTCCAACATTGGATGGCTACTAATGTGGGTCTCCCCCCTCATTCCATCCAATAAATCAATCCTATGCTATTTAGGTGAGTAATTCCTCTCCTGATAATGACAGAGTAACCTAGGTTCAAATACTCTGACGTGTATTTTAAGCTGGTTAAAAAAATTATACAATTGTGTGAATGCAACTTCCACCCAAGGTAGTTAAAGGCGCAAGGCGCACTCGAGATGCAAAGTGTCCATATTGCTCGAGGCGCAAGGCACACTTAAGGCGTGCTCCATAGCGATGCGAGACGCAAATATATATATATATATATATATATATATATATATATATATATATATATATATATATATTCTTTTTTTGTTTATATATATACCCTTTGAATTGAAGTTTTAAGATATTCTTTAAGTGCTTTGTAAGGATAATTCAAATTAATAGGACTTTGATTTCATCAACAGATGGAAATGATATTAAAAAACAGTATACAAAATAAACATTATACAAAACAGTAAAAAAGTAAATAAAAAACAGTATAAAAATAACATTATACAAAACAATATAAGAAAACAGAAAGAAAAAAACAAAAACAAAAATACAAAATACAAAATAAAGTATTAAAGAAACAGTAAAAAAGAGAGTATATAACTTCTTTTTTCTGAATATTTCCCATGTGCATCTTAACCATTCCGCGTCTCAGGAAAAGGCGCGCGCCTCGCCTTGACTACAATGAAGCGTTGTTCCTGTGCCTAGGAGCAAGGCGCGCCCTGGAGCGCCCCTTTGACTACACTGCATTCCACCTAAAGAAATGGGCTTTTGCCCTGCGGGGGCGTGTCATCCTCAACCTTCGCTATATCTCTAGAATTTTTGTACATTGGTTACAACTTTAATCCTCAACCCCCAGTAAACTCTCCCAAACTCGAACTAGGAGGTTGTTGTATGTAGACCGTCTAAGAGAAGTTTCTGTTGAAAAAGGCATTTTGATTATTAAGTTAATGTAAGGACCGCTTGCGGTTGACAGCCAATGATATGAGCGCTCGAACTGTATTCTGTTTCAGTTTTGCTACTGGGGAGAATATATCCTCACAATCAATCCCATTGTATAAAGCTTTTGGTGACAAGATGAACTGTCAAGCGCCCGACATTAAACTATGGATTGTGTTTGACTGTAGGTACCCAATGAATCGCCATCCACATTGGTGAGAACCAGTCTTGTATAGTGCCATCTAATGAATCAAGCCATGTGCATGAGTAATTTCACTCCTCAACATACTTTTTACATGTATATACTATATATGTATACATTTATAGTACAAGTACAAACCCCTCATCTCTATGGAATCTATCTCTGCCATGATAATAATGTCATCAAATGTATTTTCTAGAGATATTGCCCCACCTAGGTTATGAAGGGGAGATCTCCTGCTGTACTTGTATATATATGCTTGGACACTGCCTAATATGATAATTGATTCCATGATTCTAACATGGCATCAAGCATGGTATCAAGTGCTATTAGCTCAAAGAACCTAATTCGATAAATTTCCTATTGCTGTTCCTAATCCTGAATCCCAAATTCCTAAATTCTCCAACCCTAATCCCAACACCAAATCCCAGAAACCAGGAACCCTAACACTAACCCAACTTCCCATAAACCAGATTACCTAACTAGCATACATGGCTATCCAGAGACTTGCTTCCATCGGAATTCCTCACTAGAGATCTTGTCTCGCTGGAGAGTCAAGTTCCACAAGGCAGCTTAAGCCTATGGAAACCCACCTTCACTAGCTCGAGATCATCTTCATCACCTCATATCGCCATGGTTTCTTCTTCTTCTTCGTCTTCATCTGAACGCCGGTCCAAGCCTTCTGCAGAACCCACCATGGTGATTTGAGGTCTTCGACTTTGTTTTTGTCCCAACTGCTGCAGATCCAGTTCTTGACTTGCCCTTGAGATTGATCGAGCTTTCTCTATTCGAGCTTCATGGTCATCTTCTTCATTCTTGAGCTCGAACGCACCCATTTCTTCTCAAGACGAAGACGAAAACTGAGATCAATTCTAACCCTATTTTTCAAGAAGTAGAGAGAGAAGGGAAGTGAAAAAGCTTTTGGTTGGGTTTTAAAACGCAGAACTGTACATATGTACTCATCCCAATTCCCAATTACATGATTCAAACACTTTTGAGGTATTACTTAGCTGGATAGTGATGGGCTATATAACTCAAACCAGCAGGTATATGACTGATCGAGAAAAAACGTTATGGATGTCTTGATTAAGAGTGACACACCAAATATGACTCTGTTCATGGTAAAAACAAATACATATTTCAACACAACAAGATGATTCATTCATATATACATGCAACTCTTTCTAGAAATCTCTCTCTACTTAACCATCTGGCTTAGTAAAAGTTTGAGGAAAAGTCCGTTTTATGATAAGATTTTCTTGCCAAGGACAAACTTATTATGGTTCAATTAGAGAGTTGTTATGCACTTGTGTCATTTTACAGTTTTCCACTCCTTTCCCTTACCTTTGTTATTAGTAATTTTAGTAATTATTGATTGGGCAGAGAATTGGATGATAACCAGCTGCAAGGCCCAATTCCTGCTACCCTTGATAAACTTATCAACTTGAAAAAACTGTGAGTATTTTCTTCAGATTCCTGTGATGTGGTAAAGTTCTGAGTAGTTGCGGCTCGTGATTAAATTTTATATCTTTTGTAATATTTCTGTCTCCTGCAGCCATCTTTCAGGAAATAACTTCTCTGGCGAGTTGCCAGATCTTGGAAATCTCAAGAACCTGACCAACTTGTGAGTCAAAAATTACTTCCATGATTTATGTAGTAGGATAGTGGTTAGGTTAATTTGCACGCTAATATCCTGAACTTTTCCTGATTCAACTTGCCCTAGACTATCATAATTAACAACTTGCTCCCTAATAACTATCTAAATTACAACTTGCTACTCTAGACTTTCTAAATTATCACCATTTGAGAAAGATTGCTGGGGATTAGGGTTAGCTATGAGAAAATAGGTTGAGGAAGAACAAAGAAGATGGATGAGGATAAAATGGTATGGAAAAGACGACACGGGTTATGTTATGGTCAGCTATGGGGAAAATGGGTTGGGGTTGGGGTTTGGGTTATGGCTAGCTACACGAGGGAAGATGGGTTGAGGAAGAAGATAGTGGATAAGGTTGGCTTTTTTGTTTGCAAAAGTGTCAATAAATGGGTCATGTGCCAAGCACATGATGGTCAGTTAGATTACAGTATAACTGAGGGTATTGAGTTGCAAAACCTTAGAAGTTTATGGTATTAACTTGCCTATAAAAATAGTTAGTTTAAGGTAGCAAGATGCAAATCAGGAATAGCTCATGGAACTAAGGTGCAAAGTAGCCTATTGATTAATAACCCCTATTAGATGTGATGCATGTCCAGTACAGTGTAAATGGTCTTAGTACTAATTCCCAAAGCAATTTCACACACACAATACGATTCAAGGATTTGATCAATCACTTTGGAAAGAATAACATTTGTTAGTGTGTTGCTTAGGTACGAGTATGAATAATGGTCTAGTCTCCTGTCAGAGTGTGATTCGACTCACCTGATAAATTTGAGTTGTACGCAAAGGGATG
The DNA here is from genome assembly GCA_036927795.1 of Iris macrosiphon. NCBI lineage: Eukaryota > Viridiplantae > Streptophyta > Magnoliopsida > Asparagales > Iridaceae > Iris > Iris macrosiphon. The sequence goes on along the minus strand of JAYESA010000012.1, from coordinate 153,241,537 downwards.
CATATTTGTCTGATATAAAAGCTAAGTTTTATTGTCAACTTATGTTTCTTTAAAATTTAAATGCAGCTAAAGTGAAGTGTGGTTTTAAGTAAATAAATTAGCTTTAAGTTAATTGGTAAGTAAATTCCCATTTTATTATGCATTTGCAAGTAATCTGTGAATCATCAAAATTCTTAATAGAAAGTAATCCTAGAAGAATCAATACTATAACTAATGCCGTGAAGGGGCCAACACTTACACTGGTTGCCAGCCAGAGTCCAGGTAACATACTTGTAAGGGCAATTGATGAAAAACATCTAGTTTTAAAAGTTCTATGGAATACTTGCTGAATTATGTGTAAAAATGATAATACCGGGTATGAGTCATATGACATGTTGGGACAAAACTACATCTTTATTAACGGCCCAGAGGGATGTCTGTGCAATGCACGATCTATAACCTCTTTTTTTTCACACAAAATCCCTCACATTATATAGATAAAATGTAATTTTCCTTTTCTTTCCCCTTTATTTGGCATATGTAATGCACACTCACTAGTAAAAATCATAGTTTGTGGTATCGGCCGATATCGATCCGATACGGCCGATACCGATAAGGTTTGGCATGTCTCGATCCGATACAGACTGGTAGTGATACTGTCCGATACCGACATTGGGGGTATCTTTTCCAGTCAATTCGACAAAGAAAATTGTACAAAAAAGGCCAATCAACAATGGGTAAAAGCACAATAAGGTTGTAAAAGCATGTAAAATTCTAAAAGAAAAAAAAAACTTATCAATCGCATGTAAACAAATCGACAAGGGTGACTACTATTTGATTTAATTTCAAATGATGACTACTATTTCATCCAAAACTACTAATAAACAACAAAATAAATACTTAAAGTTGTCCAAATGAATAAAATATTTTTCTAAAATTTTAATAATTATTTTCTTTCCGATACCAAAAAATCTGATACTCCGATCTGAAACCACCGATACTGCCAATACCGCTGATCCCGATACTCATAGGAAGATACCAATACCAGTACTACGAACCTTGGTAAAAATATGGCCTCATATATAATAGAGAAACGTCCAAATATTGATTTCAACTTTATGTTGATGCACATGCAGAAAGCTAATCAAAACCATATTCAAGGGATATATCTTTTTAATTTCCGTTTGAGGGCGAATGTTGGTGGTGTCTATATAGGTCTCTTTACAGTTGCCAGTTTGTTTGACTGTATGTGTTCTTGCTAAATTATGCTCTAATGAAACAGAGTGGGTACATCCACTTTCACTTTTCGCTCAAAAGGAAAAAGGATATCAAATTTTAAGGAGATTAAGGTAGTAATTTCTAATACATTTGAAGGTTATTGATAAAAACTTCACGTATACATTTCAAGACTGTTCATTTGTCCCCACTATTTATCACACTGCTTGTTAATGAGGGCACTTACGTCTGGTGAGAGAGAGGCACAACTAAAGCATTCTTGGAGTATTAGGCAAACCGAAAGTAGTCACAGCATGGTGGTATTTTCCCTCGGTTTTTTTCTTCTTCTGAAAACCAAACTTGTTCTCCTATTTGCAGTAGAATAGATGGGAACCCAATCTCTGGGAAAATACCCAGTTTCATTGGTAACTGGACTCAACTCCAACGACTGTGAGTACTACACCCAGTATTCATTTATATTATTATTACTATTATTATTATTATTATTATTATTATTTGATGCATAATAGATACAATTGATGCTCGTAGTCTGAGTAATGAACTGATGACAGGGACATGCTAGGAACTTCTTTAGAAGGCCCATTTCCCCCCATTTTCGCAAACTTAATCTCTATAACTCAACTGTAAGGTCCACTCCCCGCAGTTTTGACTCCATTGCATTGGTATGTTGGCTTTTCCATGTTATTTAATACTATTTTCTGGTCTTGAAGGTCAGTTAGTGATTGGAAAGGAGGAGAAGGGAAGTTTCCTCCACTCCAGAATATGACAGACATGAAATACTTGTAAGTTTAGCTAAGTTTATTGATTTCCAAACCATGCCAAATTTGTTTATGAAGTGTTTGCTTCTGTTAAATGATGCAGGTTCTTAAGGAACTTGTCCATATCAGGTCAACTTCCTGATTACATTGGAAGCATGAATAAACTTGATACATTGTAAGTTGATTAAGATGTTATTATTGATTATAAGATTATTTCTTTCTCCATTATAATAAATCAAGCCCCCACCCCATCCACACATGCAGAAAAGAAAAGAACAGACAGTTGTTACTTCTGAAGTTGAAACACTAATTTGGCTTTCTCTTTATGGGCGAGGGAAGATTAAAACATCACCCTAAATCATCACAAGAACAGAACAATATAAATGCCACCTATTTGAAGTTCATATTATAATGCTGCTGAGATATGTCTCCACAGAATTTTGTTGCGTTGCTTGCCACTTTATCTGTGTGTCATTGCAGTGTATCCATATGCTACTCAAATTCATGGAATAATAAAATCATCATAGTGTCACTTTTCTCTCTATAATAAGCCTGGTTCTGACATCTAATTTGAATAAAGCTCAGTTATCCTTTTTCTTACACTACCATCTTATTAGATAACTAGTATACGTTAAAAAGGTTTCATAGAAGCACCACAAGGCACAAGATAGCTGTACCTTCAAAAGATTTCGTAGAAGCACCATAACAAGTGTAATACAATGCATTTCATTTAAGGTAAGGTTCAATCATAGGTCATAGTGCGCTTGATTTATTGTCTAATAAGAGTATATTTGTGTTGCATGGACACTAAATATGAAACGACGCATTATGGACCCAACCCCACGGTCACAACACTGATTTTGGTGTGTCCTACAGTATTTTGAAGTGTCCCTGCAGTGTCTGATATACATATCTGACTAGGACATGGTATCATACCTCACCAATTTCGAAATATGCGCCCTTCCTAGCTTATATTGTAGAGATTTCCACTACTATGTGGCTTCTTAGTTTAAATCCTGATTAATTTGTTTTACATCTATGAGTACATAATGACATTGATTGTACAGTAACATTAGCTCCTTTATTCTTCCTTTACACACTCTCTCTTCCAGAGACCTAAGTTTCAACAACTTGAGCGGGCCTATTCCGAAAACCTTTGAGGGGCTGCAGTCAACTAATTATATGTATGTATATCTCTCTCATAACTGAATAGTCAGATTTATTTCCAACTGCTTCAAGTCACAATGATGTTTAATTTTCTTATTGTCTATCAAAAACTAAGATTTTTCTTCTATTACTCATGTAGATTTCTTACAAACAACATGCTACGAGGGAGTATACCCAATTGGATTCTGAGCAGCAAATTTGACTTGTAGGTTATGTCTACAACCCATATTTGAATACATTTCATTAGGTTGTTGTTCATCAGGCCAAGAAAGCATGTCTCATTCCATAGATTCAATATTGTAGGGACGTATCTTATAACAATTTCACAGGAACCCCTGCACCACCCTTTTGTCAAAGAGGGAACGTGTAAGAACTAAGAATCCTCAGTCTCCCTTCCCTATCTATATAATTATTTTTCTTTTATTCTGTTCTCATCTTATTAATCATCTATATTATTCCTGTAGGAATTTGATGTCCAGCTATTCGTCCACAGATAACTCGTATGTTGTAAGCTTCTTTATAAAAACGTGTTACTTTTTCATATGAGAAAAGATGATATATTACTCCCCACAAAATTAGAGATTTAATCGTTATTCTCGTTAATTTTTTTGAGAAAGTATCAAGGAGAAAGCTATAAGAGAATTACGTGCAAGGAAAAGTGAAAGGAAGACATAGGACGAAAGGCTGATATACTTATGTCGTTTGTCAAGTAAATTTGGGTTTAGAAAGACCCAAATATGTAGGATTTATGACCTAAAGCATGCAAACTGATTGGAATTGGATGAACTGGGCATCTGGTTCTAATTAACCCCTAGGCTTGACGTACTGAAAACTATGGAGCCTTTTTTTATTCCTACCAAACCATGTGTCTACTTAGATTGCACTCCTGTTCTCAGAATTTTCACTTTTCACCTGAAGCTGATGCATGAAGTTCATGCAGACCAAGTTTGTTACATGAAAATTTCAGATAAGTCTTCCCGTGACTTAGTTGTTGGGAATAAGATGTTGGACATATTCCCCAAGAATAGTGCTCCGTCATAAGGCCTCTGCCCCAATGACGAACTAGTGGCCGGCTCTTGGAAAGAAGAAAAACATCGATGACAGAGATCAAACCCCAGAGGCAGATAACACCAGGAATACATGGACTCTGATCGATAAAATTCATTGGAGAGCAAAATCACTACTAAAAACTAGGATTACAAAGCTATTACAAGATTGCTACGACTTCACCACCACCTATGAGAACCACTTGTTATTTAAGCCAATTAGTTACTTACGAAAAGTCCTAGGATATCTATTTACAACCAAATAGCAATCCTAACCCTAAACAAACTAATCAAATCTTAAAAGAAATCAACTTAGTTATTTCGGATAATCCATAGAGTATCTATTTATGACCCAATAAAAATCTTAATCCTGAATAACCATCTAACCAAACCAAATCAAAACAGATTAATAATTAATTGTGATTTTGCATCCAAACTTGTAACAGTAGTAAATGTCACTTAACTATTATTGTATAACTCACTTTCCACATTGCCTGGGCTATAAGAGGATGTCATGAATTGTTCCTATAAATGTACCAAGGCTTCTCATATTTTATTCATATAAATAAATTATGAGTTATCTCTGAATTTTATGGTATCAGAGCTATGAAAATTTGAGAGAACCCTTCTACAAGGCTAAGATGTCCGCTTACAGGGAGGCTACTACAAAAGCCTACGGCGATGCTATAGTCGATGCGTACGGCAAAGCTACAAAACTTTCTTCAAGCCCCTCCCTAGCCTAGCCATTCCTAATGGCTTCTTATAGACACCTTCTCTAGATTCCTTGATCTCCATGGTTCCTTGACACCATTCCTCACCATTCCTATTATTGGTTTGGTTTTGTGCTTGCTTGGTTATCTTGTCTTCGAAGCTGCTTTACTTCGACATGGTGCTATGATGTCTTTGATCTCGTCTCTTGGTGAGTTAGAAAACAATCTTTGTTGTGCTACTCTTGTGCGCTTGATTATGGCCTCCGACGACGAAAAAGGTGTTCCTACTGATGCTTCTTCCTCTTCAGTCGACTTCTAGAAAGATTTATGACTCACCAAGTTCTCTCTCCGACGCAAAGAATTACTTGCAGGTCCAATGTTGTAGAAAATGTTTCAAAAAGCCCTTAGACGTCATAACGGATTCCCTCCGTATGGGATGTTTCTCTCTTGTCATAAGAAAGCACTCTTAGTTCAGTTCTAAGCAAAAGTCAAGTCCTTAACCGTTCGATCGTAGAAGAGAAAGATGATCACTAGTTTTCTATGCTAGGTGAAGGTAGTATGAGAGGGATAATGGTTTGACGTCCCGAAAGCCTGTGCCTAATGCTCGTTCTTGTGACAATAGCTTTTTCCTTCTGTTTGGACAGATGTTTCTAAGGTTTGGATGATTTTGAAAAGTTCCAAATCCGCATCTAAGAGAGATTCGATTGCAAATGGGTCGAGGGACCTCTTTCTTGTAGGAGAAAACCTCTTTGCCAAAGAGACCATAAGGGAGAAGCCCATTGAGAGAGAATCTATTAGTTACTTAGCGTGACACAGCTACCTACGCCAACCGTAGGGATTGCTCCTTCTACGATCCAGCGAGTTAGATTCGTGCTTCAACCTAAAGAATAAAGCATGTTGGAAGTGCACTAGACCCCAGCGAGGGTCGTAGGCAGGACGTAGCCATTCGCCTTCGTGAAGAGGATAGTGCTTTTAGACGGGTTTCGTAAGGAATAAAAAGCCAGATTCATTATTTGATCTCGAAGTTCTCATTTCACACTTTTTCCAGTCGGATCACTCATAGGATTAAAAATGTACTCCATTATATTTCAAACAATCAAAGAAGTGTAAAATATATTTTTTCAAATGCCTCCATCATCACTTGACAGAGTTACCACTGGACTCCAAGAATATCCAGTATGTTCTCGGTTTCAGGATGACAATAAGGTATTTGTTTGGTTGTCCAACTCTATGGATTTTCGTTACTACAACTCTATTATGTCTCTAAAAGCTGTCAATTTTTTTTGGACACATCTTCTCCCTATAGTCGTCTAAAGACAATCTTCAGAAACTTTATGACAACTTTCACACATTCAATACAGTTACACCTAGAAAAGATTTACAGGACTTTGGTGCTCTCTTCAACAGTCTTCTTGAACAATGAAATGTCTTTCAGATTCTGCAGCATACAACCCTTCCGCTAATAGGTTAGCAGAAGCATTCAACAAGACATTATCAAGCTCAAGAATTTCGTTTCGACCAATAAATGTGACTGGAATGAGAAACTTGATGAATGTCTATGGGCTTACCGGACAACAATACGGACCCCAGCCGGTAGTACGCCGTATTATTTGGTTTACGGGAGTGAAGCAGTTCTTTTCCTGGAAATCCAGATTCCATCTCTTAGGGTGACTCTTTCCAACAAATTGACAACCGAAGACAATGACCGTTTACGATTGCAAGAGTTGGAAGCACTTAACGAGAAACGTCTTCAAGCTCAGGAATGCATTGAGCTATATCAGGCTCGCATTTATAAAGCTTTTAATAAAAAAGTGAAAGAAATAATATTTTAAATGGGTGACCTGGTCTTACCAGTGAGAAGACTAATAGTCATGACACACAAAAATAAAGAAAAAATTCAAGCTAAATAGGATGACCCATACGTGGTGGAGTCAGTTTATTTCAATTGAGCTTAATGTTACATGTAATATATGTTGCATGGAATATATAATGTTATTGTATTCCAATGGAGCTAAATGGGATGACTCGTACGTGGAGGAGTCAGTGTATTCCTATGGAACTTAATGTTAAATGCAATATATAATGTCAATGGATTCCAGCCAATGGATTTGCACACGACTTACAACAACAAATGCTACATGTAATATATTGTTGAGAGTATTAGTGGATGTTTAGTCTCACATCTAGTAGAATAGTAAAGAGATGGGTTAGCCTCTCCTATATATATGTAGCCCCATCCATCAATAAAATTAAGCCAAGTATTAAACCAAGTTTGTATTTGGTATATATGTAGCCCCACCCATCAATAAAATTAACCCAAGTATTAAATCAAATTTCTATTTGGTATATATATATATAGCCCCACCTATCAATAAAATTAAGCCAAGTATTAAACCAAGTTTCTATTTGGTATCAGAGCCAAAAAATTTTACCCTTCTCCAAAACCTAACCCTAACCCTCTCACAGCCGCCCTGTCACGCCCCGATCACCCGCAGGTAATCGGCCATCTCCGCTAGGCGCGAATCACCGCGCCAGCGCTCCCGCGGGACGATCGTTCCCCATCTGGACGTGATGCCGCATGAGCGTAAGACGCGCCAGTGCAAGGCCATGATCCGAACAGGCGGTAAGATGACTAAGCCACAGAGTCGTACAGATAGTCCGAGGGAAGCGGAATAAGAAACGCACATGCGATTGGTAACAAGTTCACAGTCGTCAATAGCGGAAGCATTGAGTAACACAAGTATAGAAGTAAAACAAGCTCTTTATTGATATTGAATAAGTATTACAAGCGGCGCTAGGCCGAGATTACAAGTCGCTCAAGCCTCTCTCTCTCCAAAACAGTAAAAGCTTGCCAAGTGGCTACATTTGTGGAATGATATATAGGCGATGTTCCAACATTATGTCTTGTATATGTGCTTTAGTTCTAGACGTAACGCTTCAAGGCTCTAGAGTGAACTCCACGCCTTAGCACGCACGAAGGGAGCATCCGTACCGAACGAGGTTCTCCCGCACCCTACAAGCAATCTGGTGGGTTATCAGTACATGAATGCACTGGTGGGGAGGCTTCTCGTCCGCTCGACAAATCCAAACACGTTATATAGGTTCCGTGCACCATCTATTAAGTTATCTTTCTAGTCTTGCCTTAGGATCAGTTTCATGGCATAATGAAAAGCCTAACTCGTGTGGCAGTGCGCCATGCGATATAAAGGACACAGCGAGACCAACTTACCATTCATCCTTCCCTGTCCAAGGCAACCAAGTTAAATCAAACACGAGCATACATATGAAATCCAGGGACAACAGCATAAGCAAACGAAGTATCGTGAGCGAGATTATGTTTCGGTGCACGAGTTACACGGATTATCCAGACGTGTTGCAATGGATGTTCAAGTGTTCAATGGATTGCTCAGGTTGTTCAATTATGTATAGATGTCTTATACTCATATCTTTCAAGTGTTGCAGATTATAGGATGCGATGCAATGACTCGCACGCGGATTGCCGCTAAGCGAGGATGACTTATCTATATGAACATGAGTCGTTGGCATAGCCATAAAGGACGAGTTGTAGTCTTGAGCAGGATTGACGTGCAGCGAAAGAACACGAGGCGCTGCATGCCATCCTGCCCGAACACGAGACTACTTAGTCTTTGAGCGGGAATGACGTGCAACGAAAGAACACGAGGCGCTATAGGGCATCCCGCCCGAAAACGAAGACTAATACAATGTTCCGTCCGGATCGGATCGGCCCTAGTGCCCCGGAGACCGTCCGCAGGAACCCATCTAATACCTTGTGTACAAGTTGTCCGTGACATGCAAGTCTTGGGTCATTCTAGATTCACAACATGATATGATAATTCTTGATTCTTTTTCTGAACGAGTATTGCTCCACGAGCTGTGATTCTTACTTTACTTGACATGATTCTCGTTCAGTGTTCAACTTGACTTGATGCAAATTCTCTAGTTCGGGAACTGTCTTGGCGACCTAACGGTCCCGGATACTTGCAGGTTCATATTGCACAAAAGGACTATTTGATAGTCTTCTGGCTAACTAGATGCATGCACGATATGGATAGGGTTACTTGATTGTGGCATAATTTATGTGACAAGCATTGAAACGAGGCAACGAGTACTGGCTACAATGCAAGCAGACAAGCATATATTTACATAAAACATAAACATTTACGTTGGCACGGTCTAAGGGTAAACCGAGGAGTAGAACTGTACAGGAACATACCGAGCGACATAACCTAGGGCGTGCAGTGTGAACAAGTGAAGAAGTGCACTTCGGAGAGTATACAACGATATACTCGAGGCATAGCGAGGTCTACTTGCACAAGGCAAAGGTAGCATGCGAGGGTCCATTTATAAGCAAAGTTTCATTTCCATATTCTAACACAAGAAATACAAGTTGGGATTATTCCCTTAACTAGGTGTGTTGTATTCTTTATTAGCATGCATGGGATGATTCACCTAGCGACTAACATGTATCGTCCATATTTTAAGTGTACTGGCTAAGCAAAGACAAGTTCATCGTAGCCACCCACCTTAGCGATAATTTGCCTCGGTCGAGCGATACTCCGAAAAAGCCTTTGAAAGTCTGAACTCCTGAAGGGCCAAGTCTAGAAATCATTTGCCTCAAACGAGTCTTCTCGTTGAGCAAAGCGGGTCGGGTCGTTGCACTTGCGCCGTTTGAATCGGCTTTCCGCTTGAACGGAACGAGTCGTCACACGCCCTCCCTCCCTTCTTTTTCCGTTGGCCCCAGCGACCACCTGGCTACGTGCCTCAGCGCCGCCGGCCTGTCCCGCCGCCCGCAGCCCCCGTCGGCCCCGGCTACCGCCTGGCCGCGGGTCGCAGCGTAGCCGGCCTGCCCCGCTGCCTCGGCTGTTGCTGCTGTTGTCGCGACTGCTGCTGTTGCCGCTGGGATCTCGGCGACCCCCGACCTCGATGATCTTCTTCTTCATCTTCTCTCCTGTAAGTTGTAACTCGGTTCTGTCCATATGCAACTGCGATTGCACGGAAGATCGAGAAATTTAATTTTTTGATTATTGTTTTGTAGCAGTAAGTTGTAATCGGGTTAACGACTACAACTGTCGGTTCCTCCTTCTCGTCAGACTATGCGACCTTGGGTCGAAGCCGTGCACGTGACGTAAGCAGCGACTCTCAGGGATACCGCTGAAGGAGAAACAGTAGACGTGAAGAAGACGACGATCAAAGGTGGAGACAATCTAGATCTGCCACCGTCTTGCTGATCTTGTTGATGAAAGAGGACAAGAAGAAGACGATGGAGACGATCTACGGCAAGCTGACGGCCCAAGAGATGACTTTGGTGGACGATCTCTTCTCCAAGAGGCTGACCGAGATTAGCTCCCGTGGTGCACACGCAGATGTGGATTCTTCACCATACAAAACGGAGAAGTTGGAGAAACTGGAGATAAAGTTGGTATTTTCAACTACTTGAAGTGGTTGTGTCAGGCGATACGGACTCTGAAGGCAAGAGGCTTTATGGGCTATGTGAATGGCCAAACCAAGGCACCTGAAGATCACTCCTCACAGGAATTTGCTGTGTGGGAGATTGTCAATAATATTATTGCTGGATGGTTGACAACTTCATTGACCGACCAAGTGTCGGACAACATGGAAGCAATGGAGGGTGCTGGTGACATTTGGATGACGCTGAGAGATATGTACTCAGGGTCGGACAACCCTATGAGGGTTTTCCAATTACAAGATGAACTTGATAAGGTGGTCCAAGAACACACCATCTCTGAGTATGCGGCTCTGCTGAAAAAGTATTGGTCAGATCTCGACCACTATGACCCCATTGGCATGGAAGATGAGCAAGTGGAACCGGCATTTGCGAAACATTATAAGAAGTTCATGGAGTATGTTTCGCGACAGAGGATGATGAAGTTCCTGAAGGGGCTCAACCCAACATTTGAGCAGAGGAGGAATATCCTACTTGCTCAACCCACGCTGCCATCACTGGAGGAGGCCATAGCTGTTATGGCACAAGAAGAGGCACGACTGAAGCTGATGCCTAGTACCACTAGCTCTCTGGAAGAAAAATTAGCTCTAGTAGCTTTTAACCCAAATCCTTCCGGAGGGGGAGAGTGCTACAGCTGTGGAGACCCTGGACACTTTATCAGATTTTGTACGAAATTCCTGAGAGACCAGTCCAGCGGCCTTAGACGCAGCCGTGGAGGACGTAGTGGTGGCAGAGGAGACTATGCTGGTGGCAGAAGTAATCATTCCGGAGGACACAAGGCAAACCTGGTAAAAGAGGGAAGTGAGAGCCAGTCACCCGATATGACCCCTAGTGAGAGGAAAATGCTAGAGATATGGAGAAGCATGAAGCTTGAAACCAGCGACAGTCGAGCCAATACCTCTGGGGGTAACATCACTCACTATGCCCATACAAGCACAAGTATACCTGCTCATGCCCTGGCATCTATCTACAGACCAGGTTGGATAATTGACTTGGGACATTCCGCCATGTCACAGGTGCCCATGATGAGTTCCAAGATTACACTTACCTGACGCCTCGTAAAAGCATTCAGATTGATGATGGTACGGCTAGACCCATTATGGGTAAAGACACAGTTGAATGCACCCCTTCCATAACCCTTACTGATGTCTTGTATGCTCCATCTTTTTTTGTTAATCTATTGTCCATTAGTGCCATTGTTCTTCAACTTAATTGTGTTATTTTTTTTTATATTCCTAAGGTGTTTTTTTAGGAGAAGGGAACTGGAAGACGGTTGGAAACTGACACTTGGCATAAGGGGCTATGATACTTGGACATGGGTGAGCTGGACGCAGCACTAGCGTCACTGGTGGAAGAAGTACAACCGGAGGAGCCGCGAAGAACAGTGGAAGCAGAATTATTACTTCAATATCAGTGCATGAGACACTCTTCATTCAGTCTACTGAGTCAGATGTATCCATCTATGTATCAAAAGGCTAATAAACAAAAGTTGGTTTGTGATGCTTGAAAGCTTGGAAATCATACCAGAAGCTCCTATGTGAGTTCTAGAAATAGAAATTTAGCTGCTTTTGATATGATACACTCTGATGTGTGGGGACCTTGTCCTACAACTGGAGTTAATGGTTTTAAATTGTTTGTCACATTTATTGACTGCTACACTCGTGTCACCTGTGTATACCTAATGAAGAGTAAGAGTGATGTCTTTGCATGCTTTCAAGCTTTTTATCACAGGCTTACAATACAGTACAGTGCTAAAGTGAACATTTTGAGATCTGACAATGAGACAGAATACACCAACAAGGCTACTGAAGAGTACTTATTAGCCCATGAGATACAACATCAGACTTCGTGTGCCTATACATCAGCACAGAATGGCGTGGCAGAGCGGAAGTACAGGCACCTGTTGGAAGTAGTACGGTCAATGATGTTTGCCATGAATGTTCCTAAACACTTGTAGGGGCATGCCATGTTGACGGCTGTATATCTCATCAACATGATGCCCTCTCAGGTGTTAGGATGGAAGACACCGTTTGAGATGCTTACATGAGAGAATACGTGCATTGTTCCTCCAAAGGTATTTGGATGTGTATGTTTTGTGAAAGATAACAGATCTGCGATGGGAAAGTTGGACCCTCGGGCAGTGAAGTGCATCTTTGTTGGCTATTCAGGGACTCAGAAGGGACTCTTGTTGGAGTCCGATGGAGCGAAGGCTCTTTGTAATAATGGACATTACATTCAGAGAGATGGAACCATACTACCACAATGGTTCAGGTGAAGACTCCGCATTTGGTGACACACCTAACACATGAGGTGTTAGGAGTGAGAGAGATGGGCGCAAGCGTGATTGTCGGATCAGTTCCATGTCCAATGGTGGAAGTTGGTCCAAGAAAACAAGGGGGAGATAATGAGGGTGAGGAAAGTGACGAGGATGCACATAATCAGGAGGAAGAAAGTAGTGACAATCAGGAGGAAGAAAGTGATGCCCCAGTGCAGGGGGAGGAACAGACTACAGAACAATCTACATAGCTCCAAGTCTACAGAAGGAGAAAGCAGCAGTCCACTACTGTGCCTATTACTGTGCCTATTGTCCCTACTGTGCCATGTCCCTCGCCTAATCCTACCCCAACTCTTGAAGATGCACCTCCCGCATCGGATCTCTCTGATTCGGATGTGGATCCCTCTGATTCGGATGGTATGATCTCTTCACCACTTTCTCATATTCCCTTAAGGAGATCTTCTCGCAGTAATGCGGGAAAAGCCCATAATCGTTATGGTTATGAACATGACATTGCTAATTTTTTATCCTATAATATATTCCCTACCTATCGAGCATTCATTGCATCGTTAGACACCATCTCTTTGCCTAAGTGTTGGCAGGAAGCGAAGGAACATCCAATGTGGAGAGCTGCAATGTTAGAGGAACTTGGGGCACTCGAAAGAAATGGGATATGGAAACTTGTTCCATTGCCTAAAGGAAAGAGAGCAGTTGGATGCAAATGGGTCTTCACAGTAAAGGAGACGCCAGAAGGAATGGTGGAGCGGTACAAGGCAATGTTGGTTGCAAAGGGATTCACTCAATTATATGGCATCGACTATGATGAGACATTTGCTCCAGTGGCAAAGATGAGCACTGTGAGAACCTTGGTCTCTCTTGCAGCAAACCATGGGTGGCAGCTGTATCAATTGGATGTGAAGAACGCTTTTCTTCATGGGGACCTACAAGAGGAAGTATACATGGAGACCCCCGGGGGTTTTGCACGAAGCAGTCGACGAAAAATGTGTGCAAGATAAAGAAATTACTGTATGGGCTCAAGCAATCTCCTCGAGCCTGGTTTGATAGATTCATGAAGGCTGTCAGAGGCATGGGGTACCGCCAGACCAATGCAGATCACACGGTTTTCTTCCAGCATGCAAGAGGCCACATCACTATACTTGCAATGTATATGGATGATATAGTGATCACATGTGATAATGAGGAGATCACCCAGCTGAAGTCAAAACTCGCCAAGGAGTTTGAAGTGAAGAACTTAGGAATGATGAGGTACTTTCTCGGGATCGAGGTGGCTCGAGGAAGAGATGGGATCGTCCTCTCTCAGAGAAAGTATGTACTAGATCTGCTCACAGAGACTGGTATGCTGGGATGTCGTTCAGCAGTCACTACAATCGATCAGAAAGATAAGTTGAGTTCAGAGGCAGGAGAGCCTGTTGATCATGAGAGATATCAGAGACTTGTAGGCAGATTGATTTATCTAGGCCACACTCGTCCTGATATCTCATTTGCTGTGAATGTAGTGAGTCGCTACATGCATGATCCAAGGAAGGGTCACATGGATTCAGTTTTCCGTATCCTGAGATATCTGAAGGGGACTCCTGGAAGAGGGCTATGGTTCAAGAAAAATGGACACCTGGGTGTTGAGGGGTACTGCGATGCAGATTGGGCAAACTGCATGGACGAAAGAAGGTCTACCTCAGGGTACCGTGTCTTTGTGGGGGGTAACTTAATCTCATGGAGAAGCAAGAAACAGTCTGTGGTAGCACGATCGACTCTGAAGCAGAGTATAGAGTTATGGCTCTGGGAGTGTCAGAGTTGCTGTGGGCAAGAGCACTGATGACGGAGTTGAAGCTGGACCAGGGAACACCGTTGCGTCTTCTGAGTGACAGTCAAGCTGCAATAAGTATAGCTAACAATCCAGTCCAGCATGACAGAACTAAGCACATCGAGATTGATCGGTTCTTCATCAAAGAGAAGCTAGAAAAATGAATATTAAAGCTCGATCATGTTCTCTCAGAAGAACAAGTTGAAGATTGTCTGACTAAGGGCCTTAATTCATCGAGTCTTTCTAAACTATATGACAAGATGGGGATAATTGATATCTATCGCCCATCTTGAGGGGGAGTGTTGAGAGTATTAGTGGGTGTTTAGTCCCATATCTAGTAGAATAGTAGAGAGATGGGTTAGCCTCTCCTATATATATGTAGCCCCACCCATCAATAAAATTAAGCCAAGTATTAAACCAAGTTTCTATTTATATGTTGCATGAAATTTCTATTTACGGTCAACCAAACAACTCCTAAATGACCAAACCAATCTTGGAGACTGTTTATGTCCACATGTCACCTACACGTTCTATGAACATTTCCAAACTCCTGTTCAGCCACAAATCCAGTTGGTTGATCCAAATACTTTTTGCAGATCCCCATAGAGAACAATTTTTAACATCAATTTGATACAAGGCCAGTTCAAGTTAGTCGCCAGACATCATGGAGTTCTTGGTTGTTATTTGTATGGGTTTGGTCTATTTTATGCTGTATACTTTTTCTTTGGCATGTTGTTTACAATTAGTTTAGAAATTTGTTATGTTTTGATTTTATTTCGGTTGCTTTGTAATTGTGTTCCTTGTCTATCATTGATTTCTCTTCTTCACTAAAATAAATTGAGTTTCTTTGGTCTTGGTCTCTTTGGTTACCACTTCATGAGATATCACTTCATTTCTTTTGGCTAGAACTATGATTCATGATTTAATTTTCAGTCTCTTCTTTTTTTAGGATATTACCTTGCTTGCGGGGGAACTTTCCTTGTTCCAAAAACCCAAGAAGTACGAGTTCAAACTTGTGCAGGACTTGATTATAATTTAAGTCATAAATTAAGTTCTTCAGTTCTGCCAGTAAGTTTTGTCAAGATTATTCAATTTGACTGACAACTTTTGTTCCATGACAGACTCTAAATTGTTCATCAATTGTGGTGGTAGCAAGGTTACCAGCAGTGACAATGAATATGAAGATGACTCATCCCCACTTGGAGCAGCAAGATCTGAAATTTCTGAGAGTAACACATGGGCTAGCAGTAGTACAGGATCATTCATGGACTATCATAATGAGGCTAATTACATTGCTACAAATGTGTCGGTGTTGAATACCTCTAATCCAGAGTTGTACACGACAGCACGGCTCACTCCAGTCTCTCTTAAGTACTATGCTCTCTGCTTACAGAAGGGAGACTATAATGTGAGTCTTCAGTTTGCAGAAATAATGTTCACAGGCGATGATACATTTTCGAGTGTAGGAAAGCGATTGTTCGATGTATCAATCCAGGTGAATTTTTCTATGAGAATGTCCATCATGATTCCTTTATTTTGTCTGCTTACTGAGATTGATCCCAGTCAAATCATACTTCCTGCTGTCCATGAATTCCCATCACAACAACACACAATATGAGAACTTTAAAGTAAGTAGATTTTCTAGTTTTCACTTTTTTGCTCCTTTTACCAAATATTTTTGGGTCACTTTTTATTATGATATATGTTAGAATGTCACTATTTCCTGCAAAAATTTGTGATTGAGTTGGCAAGTACAAGTGCCTAAATCCTATTTAAGTTCTGAACTTTTCTATGAATTGTTCCTTAATGTAATGTAAATATGGAAACAAGGCAGACTTCTACAAATTGATCTCCGTTTTGTTGTGCTAAGAGACTAGAGACAATAGACAGGAGCAATGCATTTCACAGAGCTTCTTTCAGGAAATGTGATGCATCGAACCTCTCCGGCTATGGGTGGCTGGTTTTTACAGGCTTAGGGTTGCATGATTTTGATTTTTCGTGGGAGCCTGGGGGCTAGGGCTTGGTTGAGGAAGGTGATGGGAGGGATAGTACCTCATCTCAGTCAGGGCTGAGGAATGATGAAGAGTTGCGGCTATGGGATGTTAGGAACTTAGAACTAGGGTTTGAATTGATACAGAGCCTAGTGCTTTGGTAACATTTTGAGATTAGGAATAGTTTGACTCCATAGATTAATTTTATTAGGTGGAGTGAATACATATTCAAAGAAGAGGATAAGAGCTGAGATTGGTGCCTGTCCAATAAGGGACTAAACACGAGACTAATAAGATAAAATACAAAGAAGATGAGAAACATAGACTCTTATACAATTATATTACTTAGGATATATCATAAACTGTCACATAGTGGTCCATGTTGGAAACGCAACGTGGAAACCGTCCCCCAAACCAAGAAGACTGTGAGAGAACCGAGCAAAAACGCAGAAACCAATTTGCTAAAATCTCAAAGAGCCAAAACGCAAACACAACAAATTTTTGACGTGGAAAATCCTTGCGGAAAAAACCACAAGACGATCGGAGTCCAATCCTGCAAAACCTCCACTAATGGAATAAGAAGATATAGACTCCTTACAGACTTCTCACCGAACCAAATCAGATCACCACAACTACTTAGACGATAAAAATAGATTACAGACTCCCGAAGAACAAGAGTTGACGAAAAGAATTATCCGAAACGATCTCTCATTCAAAATATCCAACAATCTCTCTCTCTCCAAAAGTTGTAAAGCCTCAACTTATTAGGGTTAGGAAAATACCTATATATAGTTTCCTCAATCTTGCAACAAATATGGACTATTAGATTTGATCCAACGGTATAAATAAACACAAGAACTCGTCTCAGCTCGACGACCGAATTCGATCTGACCTAGCAGAACAGTTCTTCTCAACTTGGACCGAACTCGGTTGACCAAATGCTAAAGGGTTCTATCTGAAACTGATCAAACTTGGACATAACTTGACTTGACCGAATTCGGACCGAATACAGTTAGGTCTGGACAGATTCTTAGATTGCATATTTCTGAACTCTGCTTCGACGTCTTCAGCTTCCTGAGCTTCTCCGACACACGGATGTCACTCGTCGCACTCCGGGGTATTCTCCACATAGGTTGAGAATCCCGCCCAACACCAACAAATCTCCCCCTTTCCAATTAGGTGAAGATGCTCGTCAAACTGATGATCCTCCTGCAGTACTCAAACTTTTTCTTTGGTAGAACATTCGTAAGCATATTTGCTCCATTGTTCTCCGTGTGAACCTTCTTAAGCGTCGCGTCCTACGCCTCAAGCACATCTCGTATCCAATGATACCGAGTTGCAATATGTTTTGACCGACTATGAAATGTCGGGTTCTTTCCAAGATGGATGGCACTCTGACTGTCGCAAAACATACTGCTTTTGCTTAAGTCCCATTTTCTGCAAGAACTTCATCAATAATAACTCATTGCAAGCCTTTATCGTCGCAATAAACTCTGCCTCTGTAATAGACAAGGCAATGCACTTCTGCAACCCCGACTGCCACAAAATTGCTCTACCCATAAACATCATAACGCAGTCCGAAGTCGATCATCTTGTGTCTACATCTCCAGACATATCAGTGTCACTATATCCAACCAGCTTTGGCTCGTCACCACCAAATGAAAGCTTCCAATTCAGCAGTGCCCTCAAGGTATCGTAGAATTCATTTGACCGCAATCCAATGTACCCTCCCTAGATTGCAAAGATACTTTCTAACCACACAAACTGCGTGAGCAATATCTGACTTGGTACACACCATAGCATACATGAGACTCCCCACAGCTGAAGCATACGGAACCCATTCCATATCTTCCTTTTCATCCTCGGTAGATAGATACTGCTCCTCAGTGAACTTAAAGTGATCTGCAAGGGGTTTGCCTACTTTCTTCGATCCGTCCATCCCGTCCGTCCATCCCGAAACGTTGAAATTTTCGGTGAATGTACTTCTTTTAGGACAAGTAAAGTAGCTTGGACTCTCTCTCGACTGATCTCCATCCCAAGAATAGTCTTCGCTGCGTCTACATCCTTCATAGAGAAGGCCGCACCCAATTGGCACTTCAACTCCGCTATCCTGGTGGCATTTTGATCCATCAATAACATATCATCCACATAGAGCAACAATATGATAAAATCATCCTCGACAAAATATTTCACAAACACACAATGGTCCTAGGTCGTACGTGCATGACAATGCTCCCCTATAAACGATTTGAACTTTTTGTACCACTGTCTCAAAGGCTGCTTCAGACCATAAAAACTTTTTTTCAACCGGCAGACTAAATGTGATTTGTCCTGCTCACAGAACCCCTCTTGCTACTCCATGTATAAATTTTCTAAATCACCAAGGAATAATGTCGTCTTCACGTCCATCTGGTTGACCTCTAAGTTGAAACTGACTGCTAACTCTAGCACCACCCGAATAGATGACAACGTGACGACCGACGAGAAGATTTTATCGAAATTCATACCCTTCTGCTGACTATATACTTTAACTACCAGTCTCACTCTGTATCGAGGGCAAGAAGCGTCTTCTGTCTGCTTCACTCTGAACACTCATCGATCCATCAAAGTCTTGTCCTTTGGCAACTGCACCAGCTCATAGTGGAATTTGCCTGTAAGGAACTTATCTCTTCCTGTATGGCCTACATCCAATCCTGCATGTATTCATCTTCCATCGCCTTTGAGAAGCTTTCGGGCCCTCCTCTGTCAGTCAATAGTACATAATCATTTGTCGAGTACCTCGTGGATGGTATACACTCTCTCATGCTCCTCAACAGAACCTCTGGTACTGGCTGTATACGGACATCCTCATTCCCTTCAGGAATTGCCTCCTCGGCATGCTCATCCTTCTGAGGGTCACCCTGACCACCATCAGCAGGTTGTTTATCAAGGTTGGGAGCATCTCCATATACTTGCTCCCCCATAACTGAATTGTCTACAGTGTCCTATGGAAACAGCTCGAAGCGTGATGGCTCTAACACATGCAATTCCTCAGTCTCAAAAGGCATCTCGGAATCCTGAGTGTTGGTTATGTTCTGATCCTCGACGAATACCGCGTTCCTATTCCACTGGATCATATAGTCTTAGCTAAACTCTTTCCGATCATAGCCGACAAAAACACACTGCCTCGTTTTCGGCTCAAGTTTGGATCTCTCGTCCTTCAGTACATGTACAAAGACCTTACAACCAAACACTCGAAGGTGATTATATTATAGCTCATTGCCGTACCATACTTCGTTAGGCACATCACCCTGCAAAGGAGCACTAGGAGAGAAATAAATAACATAAGCAACAGTGTTAAGAGCCTCTTCCCAATAATTGTACTGTACGTTTGCTTCTGACAACAAACATCGTACCCTCTCCATCAGTGTCCTGTTCATACGCTCCACTACACCATTGAGCTGGGATGTCTTTGACGGAGTCTTCTGATGTCGAATCCCTTGCCCTTTGCAATAAAGCGTCAAAGGGACCAATGTATTGACTGCCATTGTTGGACCGAATACACTTCAACTTCTTGCCCGTCTCCCTTTCAATAGAGGTCTGGAACTCTTTAAAAGTAGACAGCACTTGACCCTTAGTCTTTAGAGCATAGACCCAAACTTTCCTACAACAATCATCAATGAAAGTTACAAAATAAGAAGTATCACCAATAGATTTTACCTTCATGGGATCACAGACATCCGAGTGAACTAACTCGAGCAACGCCGGCTTCCTTGAAGTTGGGTAACTTTAGAAAGACATCATATTTTGCTTTTCCGTCAAATAGTACGTACATCTCTCCAATTTTGTAGACTTCAACCCCAAAATTACTTTTCTGTTCAATAAGTAGCTTATCCCTTTCTTGCTGATATGGCTAAGCTGCATGTGCCACAACTCAGTAGACTCATCACTAACTGCGTTCATCTCATGTGCCCCCTATGCGCTCCCTTTCATATAGTAGAGTGGACTTCTTGCTTCCTCTGGCAATCACCATAGAATCTCTGAAAGATTCTACTAATCGTTCCTGAAGAGATTGAAAAATTCCTCATTATCAAACCATCCAACCGATACTAGATTGAAACGGATATTGGGGACATGACGAACATCTTTGAGAACAAGAACTGCACCTGTCTTGGTTTTCAAATGCACATCTCCAATAGCAACAACTTTTGACACATCTCCGTTGTCCATCTTCAACACTTTACAGTCTCCTGTTGTGTAAGTAGCAAATAATGCCCTATTGTAAGATACGTGCGCTAAATTCCTCGAGTCCTCTAGCCAATAATTGTTATCGCAGGCGAGGTTCATGACTACCTCATGACCTACAATGATCGCGTCGCCACCATGTGTTGAGGTAGCTGCTATTGTGTTCTCACCTTCCCCTTGCCGTTCTCTCTTTCAAGCGAAATAGTTTCGCTTAATGTGGTCCTTCTTGCCACAATGGTAGCACTCGGACTCCTCGTACCGATCCTTGGACTTGTCCCTACTCTTGTCTTTGCGATGACCCAAACCTTTGTTTTTACTCCTTTCTCGGCTTTCTGAAACAAGTCCCTCTGAATGAGATGAAGATGAAGTGCCATGTGTTTTTTTGCGCATTTCTTTATTCAACACTCTACTCTTGGTAAACTCCAGACTAACCACGCCTTCTGGAGCATAAGTAATCATGGACACTTACGGTCTCCTATGAGTCTGGCAATGTACAAAGCAACCACAGTCCCTGCACTTCGTCGTCGAACTTCACTCTCATAATGGATAATTGGTCAACCACGTCTTGGAACTCACTCAGGTGATACGTAATAGACGTATCATCCTTGTATCTCACACCCATCATCATTTGGATCAGGAACAACTTGTTTATCCTGGTCTTCTTCGCGTATAAGGATTCAAACTTCTCCTAAAGTTTTTTTGTGTGCTCAATATTAGCGACGTGATTGTACACGTTCTCATCCACGAACTGCCTGATATACCCACACACGTGCTCGAACGTCCAATCCTCTTCGGATTTATTACTGGACTTTTCAGAAGCAAATACCGGAAGATGCAGCTTCTTGACGAACAACAAATTCTTCAGCTTGCTCCGCCAATGGTAGTAATTGGATCCGTTTAGGTTTACCATGCATACCGGCTCCGCAATGTCACGTCCCGCTTCCCAGAATACGGTGTGCCAAGTACGTAACTACATCTCCAGGCTACGCACCATACGAATACACCCGTACCCGTATCAGCGATTGTCGCCTGTAATATTCTAGGATGGAAGTACAGGTAATACTAAACACACTAAAACTACAACAAAACATAACTATTTTACATAAATCATTTCATAAAGTACATCACATAATAGTAAGTACTCCCCAAAACCTTTAATTTATATAAACTTTCCAGCTACAAAATGTTGTTGCTGTATCCTTGATGGCCACTTGATGATCATTTCTCAACCTCGTCCACGTTGTATAAAGGTAGTGTCTCTCTTGAAACTTCATCTTCTCATAGTGAACAATACTAGGTTGTCAAAATGACATGCAAGTCCTCGGTCAAGAACGGTAAAATAACTGAAGATATAATATGATATAATGATGGAATAATTGAAAAATATTTCCTTATACTTGGATAAGAGTTTGACATAGTTAAACTCTATAGAAGTATTATAGTATAAACTTGAAATATAACTCTATCTAAACCCTATTATAGTGATCTCTTAGTGTCTAATCAAATCAATCAATACAACCTTAATTCACTAAAAATTTCCTATATGATGATGCAATTTGGAGAACAACTCTTGAATTTTCACTTTGCCTAGTATCCCGGCAATAATCCCGTGACCAGGGATCAGGTTGTGGCACGGTGCTTAGAGTCCGGCCCCATACATCAAGTGTTGAAAAGTTGTATAATCATTAACTCACATAATCGATCTTTTTAATCGAAATATGTACGGATTCAGGGCAGGTAAGTGAGCTAAGTCTCACATACTTAATTCGCAAGGCCTTGCAAAAGAGCTTACTACTGACCAGCTTTTATTGTTATTATATTGCAGGAATTTGGGATATAGTATTCAAGTTTGTTCTCCCCCGCCCAATGCTCTAACCTAAAGCTACAAACAATTCCTAATCTATTATCTTTATTAATTCTGCTCTGTGTCATCTCAAATTCAAATAACCAAGTATATTTCTCATTTTAACTTCAGGATGCAAGATTGTATCTGGTCTCAAATTCAGGATTCAAGTACGTATCAATTTCCAAGTTCAAATATATTCCATCTCAATTTCGAAATAATCAGAAAAATACAAATTCAGAAAATAGTACTATTTCAATTGACACATTGCAGAAGACATTGGAACTTGAATTAGATTTTGCTTGTCAATATCCTACGTATCTTAGACTCTTACTATTCGTCCCCTAAACATATTTATTTAAGAGTTGTCGAGAGCCCGTCACTAATTTAAATATAATATCCTAGAATTTAGGGTTCAATATAAACTATAACTTCTGGAATTTGAAAATTTGGCCAACTTTCCAAATTCTTAAAAATTTCGACAGTCTCCTTTGTATTTCGAGCTCAAGATTTTTTTTTTTGAACAATTCAATAATCCGACTCGTAGCAACCCTCCGTAGCATTACCCGGGTACGCCGAGCCTTCGGTGGAATATTTCAACACCGGAATCACATGCAGGTATATATGTGTATAGAAAATTTATGTAGAAGCTTTCTTACCTTAGAAAGCAAGCTATTTTACTTAGCTATTGCAATTATTAACTGTAGCAACATGCAATAAAACATAGAGTTTAGAAACATTATAATCACAAAATTTGGAATCTTATTATAACGAGAATTTATTTAGAACATCCATAAAGTATTGATCATTCAAACTCGAGTATTATTCTTATTTGCTTAAGAATAAGAACTCTTACCAACATACAACTTTATATATTATGAAGTTCCATATTTTCAGAAATTTTGAATTTCTAACCACCTTAGCAAATGACTTCCTAACTATGAAATAACATATAGATTAAAATTCAGTATTTATGCTGAATTTTATCGAAATCAGGATAAAATCATCGAAATAAGAATTTTCGGGTTCTATATGCTAGTCTTGTGTTACGGTATATGGACTTAAAATCACTTACCCTATATTTCTAATGTCTAAACTGATCAAAATGACCCCCCCCAAACATAACACAAGTGCTGAAATTAAATTGTAAGGGCATTCCTTTGGTCAATTCTTAGTCTTGGTGGTTACGGTCAATTTTCGGTATTCCAAATCAATCTCAAAATTGTCCTCATCATCTTTCTTCTTATGTCTTCTATATTACAAATCTTAAAGTGATGTAATCAAGTGACAATTGCCAAGATTCTATAATTAAAAGTAAAATATGATACTCTGCCAATACGACCTTGTATCTTATACTAGGTTTCAATCTAAGAGTATCTAGACAAAATCTTCCGAGACAAATTGACTTAAAATGACTCCAAGTATTTCAATTCAAGTCAAAACTCATTTCCGTACAGCGACACTCAAAATTTGAAATTTAAAATATTGAAGTATCTTTTATGCACTTCTCTTTACTTATATATGATATCTACTCCTCAATTTATTTCATTTTCAAAACCTTCATCCATGTGTGTGATATATATATATATATATATATATATATATATATATATATATATATATATGTCACATGAATCATCAAAGTACCCAAACAAATTGTAAACCCCTTTCTTAAATTAGTGTCCATATTACGTCTTACACAAGAGTCTGTACTCTACTACATTAATAATTAAACTAATCCAAATCATACAAAATTGAAAACTCCAAACAAAATTGAAACTCTTGTGTATCCTAGTTTATATACTTCCTTCTTCAAATCGATTACAACTTGAACCCATAGGTATAAATATGTAATAATATAATTTATATGCTACAACTGTTTATATCATTTATCATGTAAATATGTATACCTAAATATATAAACACAAAACATGGTTATTCTAACAAACCCAACACATACATAACACATACATAATATTAGCTCCTGGTGTCAATGCGTTTCGTATCGTGTCCTAATATATGAGTCGGTGTCGGAATACCAAAAACAAATCTTACTTCTTTATAAGTATTTCTGAAATATGACTATATGAGTTCCAAATTTAACTACACTAAATAACAATTTTAGACTATATAAGATCGATAAATATAACTAATTGAAAAGAGGATACGAGGACTTGCCTTTGGGTTTTGAGCAAAACCTAGGATTTCTTCCCAAAATTTCCAATTGATCCTTGTATCCTTTCATATTCCAAAATTTAGGAATTTAACTTGACCTAAATTTGGATTTAGAAGAAAACATGGAGGAGTTATACCTAGAATGGAAGGAGAAGGTGGTGGTGTTGGAGTTTGTCGTCGGAGGGAGGGCCGGAGGGAGGATGACCGGTCGTCGGTCGGGTGTGGAGACCGGCGGCTCGAGTGCGGCGGCCTCATGGGCACAACAGCTGCGTTGCTGTAGCGGCAAGGTGTAGGATAGAGGGTGGAAGGAGAGGTATAGGTATTGGTGTTGTAGATGATGATGATGATGATGAAGGGAAAGGAGATGGAGAGTATGTGGCTTTTCTGAAGAGAAGGTTATGAAATGAAGAAGAAAGAAGAAGATGCCGAAGGTGTGGGGTGATAAGGAAATAAATAGAATAATACCTAATGATGGTATTGAGTTGTGGGGACTTGGGATTGAAGGATTTGTTGACATCAACTACTGCTGATTCATAACAAGGGGGGGGGGGGGGGGGGTTCGGGAGAGAGAAGCTGTGCCACTCTCCCGACCATCATGCTTTTTTTTAAAGCAATTTTTGAAAAGTTGGTATTTGCATAATAACTTTATTGCAAATATTTTTAGGGAAAATTAAAAATATTAATGTAGTTTATTATATAAATTAATAGTTTTGAATAAATACGTATCTCGCGATTCATCCAAATTACGGATACGGTATTTTGATTTGCAGTTGTGACACACATCGATCTCTTCTCCTTGGCATGATTGGTAGCTCTGACACCCGATCCTTTGAACCAAAAGCTTTGATACCACTCTGTTGGTATCAGCAAAAGCTCCGATACCACTATGTTGGGAACGAAACACAGAAATCGTTCCCCCAAATCAAGAAAACTGCGAGAGAACCGAACAAAAACGCAGAAACCAATTTGACAAAATTACAAAGAGCCAAAACACATACACATCAAATTTTTGATGTGAAAAATTCTTGCGAAAAAATCACAGAACAATCGAAGTACAACTCTGAAAAGTCTCCACTAATAGAATAAGAATATACAAAGGAATAAGAATATACAAACTCCTTACAGACTTCTCACCGTTCCAAACCGTATCCCCAAAACTACTTCGGCAATGAAAAAAGATTACAGATTCTCGAAAAACAAGAGATGACGAGAAGAATTACTCAAAACGATCTCTTCTTCAAAATATCCATCAATATCTCTCTCTCTCCAAAAGTTATAAAACGATAACTTGCATAGATTAGGATTAGGAAAATACCTATATATAGTTCCGTCAATCCCGCAACAAATTTGGACCATTAGATTTGATCCAACGGTGCAAATAAACACCCAAAACCCGTCTTAGCCCTACGACCGAATTCGGAACCGAATTTGGTCTGACCTAGCAGAACAGTTCTGTTCAATCTGGACCGAACTCGGTTGGTTCAATGCTAAAGAGTTGTGTCAGAAACTGATCGAACTCGGTCAAGTTTGGGCATATTCTCAGACTGCATATTTCTGAACTCTGGTTCGACTCCTTCGGCTTCCCGAGTTTCTTCGACACACGGATGTCACTCGTCGCACTCCGGGGTATTCTCCACATAGGTTGGGAACCCCACCCAACTCCAAATGTCTAAACAATGTTGCTGAATGACGATTTTCATGAGTAATAACGATATCCTTTTTTTTTTGACGATATCCATTTATTTAACTAAAACATATACATATTTTTTAACTAAGACATCTACCTATTCTTCATAATACTGCATTAATTTGTAAAAGTTAAATCCTTTCTTATATACTTATTTTTCTTTCTCCTCCCACATTGTGTGTTTCTGAGTTTCATTCGAAATACTAGCTCCTCACTAAGTATTTTGGTATGATGGTTTCCGTTTGAATTTTGAACTTGTAAAGTAGATCTCTTACCATGCGATCGACTCATTAGGTACTTGTAATATATGCAGGGCCAAAAGGTTTTACATGACTTTGATATCGTAAAAGAAGCTAATGGGACTGGTAAGGATATTATTAAGACCTTTACAGCAAGTGTAGATGGAACGCTGGAGATTCACTTTTACTGGGCTGGGAAAGGGACTATTGCCATTCCGTTTAGAAGTGTATTTGGACCTCTCATATCAGCCATTTCAGTTACACCAAGTTAGTTGTTGGATAATTTTTTTTTTTTCTTCCCTTCTCCTATGTTTTTTTGGTGCTGATTTTGTGGTCATTTCCTGTTGTAGACTTCAATCCTACTACAAGTGATGGCAAAATATCTTTGGGAGCTATAGTGGGCATTGTTGTTTCTGTTTGCATATTGATACTGTTGTTGTTGTTCGCCATCCTCTGGATTTATTTGAGAAGAAGAAATTCTAAGAGAAGTGGTAAAACAAATGAGCTTGTACATTTTTACGTTATGCTATGTTGCACATACACACACATACAAGGAACAACAGTAGTTTCCACATAGCACGATGAACATCCCTATGGATGCTTCATAGCATTCATGAATCACAAGTATTTGAACATCTGTGAAGGATAAATCCCAAGGTTTCAATTCCCAACTCATTCAGTTTGGGATGTGTTCTTGACAGACATGGATTCAATGACAGTTTTGGTTTTTCTGATGCTTTCCTAGATTATATGCATAAATTTTTCCTCACTATATCTCAAGTGAAAAAGTTTTACTTCACATTGTTTTGTTTTTCTTTTGGACTGGGAGTGAAGAATTCAAGGGTCTAGAGTTGCAGACTGGTCACTTCAGTTTGAAACAGATTAAAGCTGCTACTAGAAATTTTGATCCTGCAAATAAGATAGGTGAAGGGGGTTTTGGTTCAGTCTACAAGGTAATGGATGCTTTCTTGTTTGAACTTGTCATTTGTTCGAAATTTGTGGCATTTTAAAATTTGACCCTTTATTGTGATTTGGGCATATGGTTTCAGGGTGTTCTTTCAGATGGATCAGAAATTGCCGTTAAAAAACTTTCTTCCAAGTCTAATCAAGGAAACCGTGAATTTGTAAATGAGATTGGACTGATATCTGCATTAGAGCACCCCAATCTAGTGAGACTTTACGGCTGTTGTATTGAAGGAAACCAATTATTTCTTATATATGAATATCTAGAAAATAATTGCCTTGCACGTGCTTTATTTGGTTAGTGCTTCTCCTTGTCTACTTTAAAATGGTGGCCCTCCATGCCATTTATCCTGTTATCCTATTCTTTGAACTGGTTATTTGGAACTTCACAGGTCCCGAAAGAAGTCGGTTGAATCTAAATTGGCAAACAAGGCGTAATATTTGCCTAGGGATAGCGAAGGGATTGACATATCTACATGAGGAATCAACGTTGAAGATTGTTCACAGAGACATCAAGTCAACCAATGTTCTGCTTGATCGAGATCTTAAAGCAAAGATATCCGATTTTGGTTTAGCCAAACTTCAGGAAGAAGAGAACACCCACATCAGCACTAGGATAGCAGGAACTTTGTGAGTATATCATTAAACCTAAACAGTATATGCTTACATGATTCAGACTGCAAGGTCAATGAGATTCAGTCTTTCTACCTTTCTGTGAAAAATACTTCTATTACAAGGAGGTTGCATCAGTATCGTTTAGGTTTGCTACATTTTGATGGGTTCTGTACAGGCACTAGCCCGATGCAAAATAGACCATGTAAATACCATTCATGGTAATATCTGCTAGCAGTGAGGAGGGTTTCATGTAAATCAAACTATACAAATTCATGTGGAAAATGTTGGGAACGAAAGCGCGAAAACCGTTCCCCAAACCAGAGAGTACCTGCGAGAGAACCGAGCAAAACGCACAAACCAAAAATGTCAAACACAAATCGCAGACACAGAGATTTTTGACGTGGAAAACCCTTGCGGAAAAAAACCACGGGACGATCAGAGTCCAACCCTGAAAAGCCTCGACTAATGGAATAAGAAATACATCGACTCCTTACAAACTTCTCACCGATCCAAACGGATCACCACAACGCTTTGGAACAGAAAATAAATTACAACCACGAAGAAAAAAAGGCAATGAGAAATACTCCAAATTGATCTCCTTTTCTCCTCTCCAATGTTGTAAAAGCACTTTTGCCTCATTTTGCAATGTTTTTTGAGATATATTTAGGGCTAGGAGACACCTAATATATATAGCCTCAAACCCACAACTAGTATTTCTATTATATATAGGAATACTCAATACAAATCTAAATCCATTGACATATTCCTATTATATATAGGAATACCCAATCCAAATCTATTGAGATATTTCTATTATATGTATGAATACTCAATCCAACTCCGGGTATTTTTCACATAGGTTGGGAACCCCACCCACTCCAACAAATCTTCCCTTTCACAACTATGTGGAGGGGGTCGTCATCCCGACGATCCGCCTGCAGTACTCAAACTTTTTTCTTGGAAGAATCTTTGTGAATATGTCTGCTCTGTTGTCATCTGTATGAACCTTCTCAAGCGTCGCTTGCTTTTTTTCAACCACATCCCGTATCCAATGATACCAGGTATCAATGTGCTTGGACCGGCTATGAAATGTCTGGTTCTTCACAAGGTGAATTGCACTCTGGCTATCGCAAAGCAAATGGTACTGCTCTTGCTTTAGCCCCATTTCCTACAACAGCTTCTTCATCCACAACAACTCCTTGCAAGCCTCCGTCGCCGCAATATACTCTGCCTCTGTCGTCGACAAGGCAACACACTTCTATAACCGCGACTGCCACGATACCCTCCACCTGCAAACATCATCACATAGTCCGAAGTCGATCGCCTCGTGTCTACATCTTCAAGCCATATCAGCGTCGGTATACCCAACCAGCTTCGGCTCGTCACCACCAAAAGAAAGTCTCCAATCGGCAGTACCCTGAAGGTATCGTAGAATCCACTTGACCGCACTTCAATGTATCCTTCCAGGATTGGAAGTATACCTGCTAACTGTGCCAACTGCGTGAGCGATGTCTGGCCTTGTACACACCATAGCATACATGGGACTCCCTACAGCTGAGGCATATGGAACCCGCTCTATATCTTCCTTCTTGTCCTCGGTAGATGGACACTGCTCCTCAGTGAACTTAAAGTGAGCCACAAGGGGGTTACTTACTTTCTTCGACCCGCCCATCCTAAAATGCTGAAGTACCCGGTGGATGTATTTCTTTTGGGACAAGTGTAGCAGCTTGGACTCTCTCTCGGCTGATCTCCATCCAAAGAATAGTCTTCGCTGTGCCTAAATCCTTCATAGAGAAGGTCGCGCCCAGTTGGCGCTTCAACTCCACTATCCTAGTGTCATTCCGACCCACCAATAACATATCATCAACATAGA
Source organism: Iris macrosiphon (assembly GCA_036927795.1). Lineage (NCBI taxonomy): Eukaryota > Viridiplantae > Streptophyta > Magnoliopsida > Asparagales > Iridaceae > Iris > Iris macrosiphon. The sequence goes on along the minus strand of JAYESA010000012.1, from coordinate 153,211,449 downwards.
ACAGTAAAATGATAAAATCATCCTCGACAAAGTACCTCACAAATACACAATGGTCCGACGTCGTCCGTGCATAAATATGCTCTCCCATAAAGGACTCGAATTTCCTGTACCACTACCTCGGAGCCTGCTTCAGACCATACAGCTCTTTCTCAACCGGCAAACCAAGTGTGACTTGCCCTTCTCACAGAATCCCTCTGGTTGTTCCATGTGCAACTCCTTCTCGAGATCACCGTAGAGGAATGTCTTCACGTCCATCTGCTCAACCTCCAAGTCGAAACTGGCGACCAATGCTAGCACCACCCGAATAGATGACTGCTTGACGAGTGGCGAAAAGATCTCATCGTAATCCACGTCCTTCCGCTGACCGTAACCTTTAACTACTAGCCTCGCTTTGTATCGAGGGCGAGTAGCATCATCTGTCTGCTTCACTCTGAACACCAATCGATTTTTCAAAACCTCCTGCATATCCTCCATCCACACCTGCCTGTGTTCGTCTTCCATAGCCTCTACAAAACTTTGGGCTCTTCTCCGTCAGTCAGTAGCACATACTCACCCGATGAGTATCTCGTAGATGGTCGACGCTCTCTATCGCTCATTCTCAACGGAACCACTGGTGCTGACTATATACCAACAGCCTCCTCCCCTTCAGGAACTGCCTCCCCGACATGCTCATCCTCCTGAGGGTTACCCTGACCACTATCAGCAGACTGATGATCAAGGTTGGGAGCAACTCCATGTGCTGGCTTCCCTATAACTGGATCCTCTGCGATGTCCTCTGGAAACTGCTCAAAACGAAATGACTCTAACTCAGGCAATTCCTCAGTCTTAGAAGGCATCTCGGAATCCTGAGTGTTGGTCATAGTCTGATCCTCAACGAATACCACGTCCTTGCTTTTATAGAGCTTTCTTCCCACTGGGTCATAGAGTCTATAGCCAAATTCATCCCGACCGTAGCCGACAAAGACGCACCGCCTTGTCTTCGGCTCAAGTTTGGTTATCTCTCGTCCTTCAGTACATACACGAAGGCCTTGCAACCAAACATTCGCAGGTGATTGTATGACGGTTCTTTGTTGTACCATACTTTGTCAGGCACATCACCCTGCAAAGGAGCACTAAGAGATAAATTAATAACATAAGCAACAGTGTAAAGAGCCTCACCCCAATAACTGTCCGGTAAGTTTGCCTCTGATAGAAGCCAAAATAAGTGATTCGTTTTTAGCCCTTATAAAAAGAAATGCCGTACACGCTCCATTAGTGTCTTGTTCATCCGCTCTGCTACACCATTAAGCTGAGGTGTCTTTAGCGGAGTCTTCTGGTGTCTTATCCCTTGCTCTCTGCAATAAGCATCAAAGGGACCGATATGCTCGCCTTCATTGTCCGACCGAACATAAAGCAGCTTCTTGTCCGTCTCCCTTTCAACAGAGGTTTGAAACTCTTTGAAAGTAGGGCAACACCTATCCTTGGTCTTTATGGCGTAGACCAAAACCTTCATGGAACAATCATCAATAAATGCTACAAAATAAGAAGCACCACCAATGGACTTTACCTTCATTGGACCGCAGACATCCAAGTGAATCAACTCGAGCAACGCCGGCTTCCTCGAACTTGGATGACTTTGGAAAGACACCCTATTTTGCTTTTCCGCTAAACAGTGCGTACATCTCTCCAACTTTGTAGACTTTAGCCCCGAAATTATCTTCTTGTTCACCAAGTAGCTCATCCCCTTCTCGCTGATATGGCTGAGCCGTCTGTGCTATAACTCGGTAGACGCATGAATAGCTGCGTTCACCTCATGTGCCTCCTGTGTGCTCCCTTCCATATAGTAGAGTCCGGACCTCTTGCTTCCTCTGGTAATCACCTTCGAATCTCTGGAAAGCTTCCACTGACTGTTCCCGAAGAGATTGAAGAAACCCTCGTCATCCAACCTTCCAACCGACACCAGGCTGAAACGGATATCAGGAACATGACGGACATCTTTGAGAACAAGAACTACATCCGTCTTTGTCCTCAAATGCACATCTCTAATGGTAACCGCTTTCGACACATCTCTATTGTCCATCTTCAACACTCCACAATCGCCTGTTGTGTAAGTAGCAAATAGTGCCTTGTTGTGAGATACGTGCGCTGAAGCACTTGAGTCCACCAGCCAAGAGTTGTCATCGCAGGCGAGGTTCTTGACAACCTCATCACCTACAATGATCACATCGTCTCTATGTACCGAGGCCGCCGTTGTAGTGTTCTCGCCTTGCTTTTCCTTGTCGCCCTTCTCTCTCTTCCAAGCGAAACAGTTCCGCTTGATGTGGCCCTTCTTGCCACAATGGTGACACTCCGAGTCCACCGACCCTTGGACCTTCTCCTGCTTTTGTCTTTGCCGCCGTCTGTACACCTTTTACCCCTTCCGCGGCTCACTGAAACTAGCACCTCTGAGTGGGATGTTGATGAAATGCCCTGAGAACGTCTCCGCATCTCTTCATTCAGTACCCCGCTCTTGGCAAACTCCAGACTGACCACGCCTTCCGGAGCAGAAGCGATCATAGACACTCGTACGGTCTCCCACGAGTCTGGCAATGTACACAGCAGCCATAGTCCCTGAACCTCGTCCTGGAACTCACTCAAGTGATCCATAATGGACGTCCCAGCTTTGTACGCAGATCCATCATCATCCGGATCAGGAACAATTTATTTATCCCGGTATTCTTCGCATACAAAGCTTCCAGCTTATCCCACAGTGTCCTCTCTTGCTCAATACTGTCAACGTGATTGTACACGTTCTCGTCAACGAACTGCTTGATATATCCGCACACATATATATGGTCGAACTTCCAGTCATCTTCGGATTTGTCACTGGGCCTCTCGGAGCAAATACCGGTAGATGCAGCTTCTTGACAAACAATAAATCTTTCATTTTGCTCCGTCAGTAGTGATAGTTGGTACCGTTCAGGTTTACCATATGCACCGGCTTTGCGTCCATCTCTCCTTCCTGGTTTGCCTGTCAACTCCTGATACCCTTCTAAAATTCAAGAACCTGGTTCTGATACCACCTGTTGGGAACGAAAACGCGACTACCGTTCCCCAAACCAGAGAGTACCTGCGAGAGAACCGAGCAAAACACACAAACTAAAAACGCCAAACACAAATCGCAGTCACAGAAATTTTGACGTAGAAAACCCTTATGGAAAAAAACTACGGGACGATCGGAGTTCAACCCTGAAAAACCTCTACTAATGGAATAAGAAATACACTGACTCCTTACAAACTTCTCACCGATCCAAACGGATCACCACAACTCTTTGGAACAAAAAATAGATTACAACCACGAAGGAAAAAAGACAATGAGAAATACCTCAAATTGATCTCCTTCTTCGAAACGGCCTTCAATCCTTTTTTCTCTCCAATTTTGTAAAGCACTCTTGCCTCATTTTGCAATATTTTTTGAGATATATTTTAGGGCTAGGAGACACCTAATATATATAGCCTCAAACCCAAAACTAGTATTCCTATTATCTATAGGAATACCCAATCCAAATCTAAATCCATTGACATATTTCTATTATAGGTAGGAATACCCAATTCAAATCTATTGAGGTATTCCTATTATATGTAGGAATACTCAATCCAACTCCGGGGTGTTTTCCACATAGGTTGGAAACCACACCCACTCCAACTGAAAATGCCAAATAATCCAACAAAATTATGACCTTATTAAGAAGAAACTTTCATTTATTTGGTTATTTAATTATAACCTATAGAAGCATGTGTATGCAAGGATAACTTATTCTGGTCTGGCTAAACATCAATAGTATAGGAGAATTGGTGTACAAACTTTATAAGAAGGCATGATCCTAACAATTTGCAAGTTCATCTTTAAATTTGTTGAAGAGTTTACATTCAGTTACTGAGCATAGCTATAATAAAGTTACTAATAACATCTCTTGCTGCTGAAAAGTTGTTCAAATCTGAAAAGTCTCAGTTTCCTTGAATGTATGATCAATCTTCAAGGAATTCTACATGTCTTTAATCACAAGTTAATTTTGTGCTTTCTGTAATAATGCTCATTGGTTCTGCAGTGGATATATGGCTCCTGAATATGCAATGAGAGGTTACTTGACAGACAAAGCAGATGTTTACAGCTTTGGAATCGTAACGTTGGAGATTGTTAGCGGCAGAGGAAACTCGAACCATAGGCCTAAGGAGGACTTGATGTCCTTTGTTGATTGGGTGAGCATCAGAAACAAATCATGATTTTTTCTAAAGTTAGCATCTATAAGATTAAGTCTGGACTATATGTGTTTTGTACAAGAGTCAAATTTGAACCAGTACAAATAGAGGATAGTACTTGATCATCTTCCCACGCTCCAGTTCTTCCTGGACATTTACTAGATTAGCATTACCACTAATCCTTTCAGGCTTAATTGCATGTTACAATTTTGATGTTCTTTCAACTAGTCTTTCATAATTGTTGATATCATTATATCATCTATTTAGGAAATATGAAATCTATTTTCTATTTTCCTTTTACGAATGGAATGTATTCTCTCCAATTTCCTCTCTGGTCTTCGTGTTTATGCTCAATGAATCACACTAGACTAGTATTCACTATGCTTAAGTTTTCTGGTTTGACTTTTCACTAAAATTAGAATTTCTAGGGAATGTGAGAACTCAAAATATCTCGACTCCCTTGTCATGAACTACTATAGAGTTGGTTGCTAAAGTGTTGATATGGAAATCATAGCATTTGGAACTGATCTTTGTATGTTGTTCATCAATTCATGTCTCTGCATGTCAGCATTTCTAATTTGGTATAAACAAGTAATTGTAGTGTATATTCTTTCCTATGGAATGTAGGCCAATATTTTGGCAGAGCAAGGAAGGTTGCTGGAGCTCGTGGACCCAAAGCTGGAGTCAAGCTACTCAAAGGAGGAGGCATTGCAGATGCTGAATTTGGTTCTTTTATGCACCAACCCTTCTCCAAGTGTAAGACCACTGATGTCCACAGTGGTGAGCATGCTCGAAGGCAAGATCGCTGTACATCTCCCGTCATTGAAGCCGTCGGCATCAAAGCATGATGATACAAGGCCGGAAATCATCGAGAAATTATCCCAAGATATCCCGTTAACGAGCGGCTCAGTTGATTATTCATGGACTGATTCTTCTGTATATCACGTGAGTAGAATAGAATCACCTATACTTTCAGAAAGCAGATATCATTCAGATAACGTGGATTAGTTCTTCTGTGGCAAGCTCATATTAAATCAGTAGGGAGAGGAAAAGTATTCTTATCAGGGATTGAGGGCACAGCCGTCAGATCGTCATCGATTCCTCAACTTTACAAAAAATTGCCAAATGCTCGTTTCCTTGAGCATAAACATAAAGTGTGACGGAAACTACATTTATTATCTGACTGATTGTTCAAGGGCGGCCTCGGATCAAATTGATGGATGATTTAAGTACTTCAATTTTGTACTGAATGTTCTTATTATAGTATAAATTTGTTGATTGGAATACAGTTAAAAGACCAAAAGCAAGATATGCAATCATTGTATAGAGGAGGATGTTATGTAAAAAAAAATTGTGTGGCAATTTTATCATTCTCCTTGTGCATAAAATATTCATATAATTGCATTGCCAGTGTGAAACTAGTTCTAACTTATTGCAATTTGGAAGATTTCCTCACCTAGAATTTCCATCCATATTTTTCTTTATTTCTTCATTAATGTTGTCACTGTGGCGTAAGGGTGAGCATTATTCCGGTTTGGACTAAAAACCGAATAAGAGATTTGGTTCGGTTTGAAAAAAAAAATCGGTTCTATTTTGATTTTGGTTTTGAAAATGCTAAAAAAATTTATTCAGTTTTGGTTATGGAAAAATCGAAATTATGCAATTATCTAAGTATCCTCAATTCTATGTATATTTTATAATTAAAAATATTTATATTTTGAAAATAATAATTTTATGTACGTGTTTTGAAGTCCATCTTTGTTAATATAATAACTAGTCTAATTTTGAAATACAAAAAATGTGTTTTAAAATTATAATTTTTAATATAATTTAATTACGATTCTAACTTTCTGTGTGTTTTGCATTTGGTGCTATATTGCATCTGCACTATTTACTGCAGCTACAAGTGCAGAGTCCATTCTAACTATGCAACTTCAGCTCCACTTTTTTTATATTAGTTTGATGGTTATATATCAAACTAATAAATCCTAAACTGTTGTGTCTTTCGACTAAAAAGAATAGTTTCACATTGGTTACACCGTCAAGTGGGTATTTCAATATAATGCTTTACTTGTGTTGAATTGTGCACATAGGGTGTGGTGGGACACATGTGGATGCCATGTGGGAATATTTTTTTAGGAGAAAAAATGAATAACTCCTCAAAGAAAACATTTATACTTTTTGTTATTCTCTTGAAAACATTTTCATTGGAGTTAAGTCCCAAAAGAGCTTAGCAACTCGGGCTCAAAGGCGCAAAGTGATGCTTTGTTGGCGCACTTTGCACTTAGCATGGCGATATGCGCACATGGGCCGCTGCGCTGCTGGCTTATGCGGGCATGAGCAGTTGCTGAGCTGCTGCGCGCATATGCACAGAAAAACGTGGTTGGCGCATGAGTCCCCTGATTGCGAGATTTAATCAGTTATGGAAAGATATCGTGGGATTTGAATTTAATTCATTCCAATCTTGTGGGATATGAATTAAATTAATCCGATGTTTGTGGGATTTGAATTTAATTTATTTCATTCTTGTGGGATATGAATTAAATTCATTCCAGTCTTTTTGTAACTGATGTGCGGCCAGGATTAGGACTATGATTTTCTTCCTATGCCTATAAATACTCTCTTCATATCCAATTTGAGAACTTACTTCGAAAAATAGACAGAGAGAGTTGCTGATGTGGCCGTTGGAGTCCAGAGAGTTCGTACGAGTCCAGAAAGGAGGTGACGCGAGCGTTCCAGAAGTTCTATGAGAACTTACTGCTTCCTTGGAGTAGATCGTGTGTGGACGAATCTTCCTTTGAGCAACGATGATTCTTATCACTCCAGCAAGAGTTGTTTCTTCTTCTCCTTCTTTTCATCTTCTGCAATTTGTATACTGTTCTGTCTGTTTGCAACTACGATTGCAAAGAATAATAGTAGTTTTCTGATTATTGTTATATTAGCAGCAAGTTGTAATCAAAGTTTTATATTATAGTTCTTCGTAAAAATCGAAAATAGTCAAGATTTTTTTTTTAATGTGAACTTCTGATCTCGATCACGCGTTCTACCATCTTTTGAGTAAGTCTGGGACTAAATTTTTTGCATTTGGTTCTACATTGCATCTGCACTATTTACCACAGTTTAAGATGCAAGTGCAAAGATTCCATTCTAACTATGCAACTTCAAGCTCTACTTTTTGCATATTAGGACGATGGTTATATATCAAACTAATAAATCCTAAAGTGAATGTGCAGTGCGCGTCATTTAATACCATAGCAACAATATGTAGTTGAAATACCACCAAGATAAATTGGTACCAGTTCATTGGCTTAGTCGACTGGTTTAATGCGGTCAAATATGGTTCAGGTTAAGTCAGCAGAAAGAATTTGGTACGTCTACGGATGATAATTTCGTCTACGGATGATAATTTTTTCCGAATTCGATTTTTTTTTTTTTTTTCGTCGGAAGACGGATTTAACAATTTAAAAACAAAGACATGAACAAAAATGGAGATTAAAAGAATTCTCCGATTGATTTCGGAGCCCGTACAGATATAGTATTTTTCGTCTCTGTAAATTTTCGATCCTAATTACTTATACTCATATATTTCTTTATATATAGAAATGTAGACCTCTATTTGTAATATGTTTTGTAGCGTTAACATTCGCTCTTTATTTGTTTGTATTGTAGATTTCTATTTATTACTTGTATATTATTGTTAGATTAAAATTCTTTTTTTTTGTATTTTATTATTTTTTCTATCTAGTAGTGTATTTGTTTTATGCAAACCAGATTTTATTAGCTTATCTTGTATAATTTTTTTTTTTTTTTTTTTTTTGAATAAAAACAGTTTTTAAAGCTAATAATGTACAAAAAAAAAATTGTTAATATGACATAAGACAGAGATGGAGAAACCCGAACAAGGGTAACGAGACGAAGGCAGAAATGGAGACGAAAATATCATTGATTGTCCTTGTGACGGTGATGGAGATAAAAAATTAAATTCGGACGAAAACGAAGACGAAAATGGAAATTCAAATTCTACTCGCAGACGGAGATGAAAAATATAATCTCCGACCCCAACCTTCACCGTTACCGTCTGATATAGGTAAGAAGTAAATGGTCTCAACTGTTTCAACTCTAATGCTTGATATGGTCCATATTCTTGATTGCTCTGAAAAGTAAAGAGTGGCTTAGAATTGGTTGTTTAATGCTATTATTGTTTGATAGCTACATCTTACTTAATATGAAGCTAAATTCCGACCTACCCGCCAGAGGAGGTGGTGGGCCACCTGCGCAATCTCCTCTCCTGGCTCTTGGTATGCTCTTGACATTTTAATTAGACTAGTTTTTTAGTTTTGTTTCCAATAAATACTCTCAATTATTTAAATTGTTCCATGTAACTTTGTATTATATCAATAAATATAATTAGACTACTTAGTATCCCCAACAAAGTTAACACAAAATTCTAAATGACAAAATTATCTCTCGGCAAAAAAATTATCACTCTTATATTTTCCTCATGTTATCATATGGATCCGCTGTCAAAGTGGGGTCCACCACTCAAGTGGGATCCTTAATCCAAAATTTGCAACAACAGTTAGGGAAGGAGTTGTTATCTAAGATCGACCAGAGAGGAGGGGCCGAGGAGGAGCGACTTGGTGAAGGAGAGGGGGCTTGAGGAGCTTGACAAGGAGTCTCGACCAAAACTAGAAAGGAAGGGTGGAGCTCGACCAAAACTAGAAAAATAAATGTCTCAAAATCAATTGAAAACCAATCAAAAAAAAAAAATTCTACATTCAAAGTAGCACCAAATGCTTCAAATCAAAAAAAAAGAGAGCAAAGAACCAACCGAAAATCCACAAAATTGCAGAGAAAATCAATAGAAAGCAAACCGAAATGACAAGAAAGAACTCAAACTAGGACAAAAAATCTACACAAAAAGTTAAATAAATTGTATGCAATGAACGAACAAGAACAAGAATATCATTCGAAAAAACAACCATGGTTGTTCCTTGCATTTTGTTTTCCAGTATTCTTGCTTAAATGTTGTCTAAACCATAATTTCTCCAAATTGTTTCCCTCTTTTGTTTATGGTTTATTTGGTTTTGGTGGTTTCTTTTGTGTAGATCTAGATTTTTAGGTGGTATCGTGTGATACCGTAAAGAAACTAAGTATCAGTTACGATATTTAAGTTTGTCTCTTGCAAACCTAGACATATATGCAATACGAGACTATAGAAGCATGAAAATTGTACTTCTATAATAGATAACATTTTCATCAGAAAGAAACTTCGAACACTGTAGCGGATGGATGACTCCAACGAAAATGATTGCCATCGTTGCCTTGTCCAGTGCAGGTTACAAGAGGCGGCACCATCAATTGTCTCAACTCTTGAAGTGACGAGTCTTGAAGTACAAGAAAAAAATCACCTTCTTTCCACCGTCAAAAGGGTGCCTACATGACTCATCACTTCCGCAGAAAGATGATCAACGAAAGACTGTTGTGAGGGCATCAATAATGCCTCGGCCTAATTGTACCGATGGAATTGGTCATACTGCAGCGGTTGACAAGGCGCGATTGGAGAAAACTGTCAAATCCTCGATCGGGTCAAGATGAATCAAGGAGTCATTCTCCTCAGAAAGAAAGTGCTTTCCGCTACTTGTTCATCAGCAAAAAGCTTGTTGTTTATTCTCCAGAGGAACGGTGCAGAACCCTTATCGAGAAGACTTTCGCTCCATGGCTATCAAGCACATGATCCTCACGATCGTGCTAAAGGCTCTACTTACATTGATAGGTGTTTGCCATAAACAAAAAGTTGTACAAACTTTGTTTCACAAACTTGAAAGAAAAGAAAAAGTACACTAAATCCTATACAAGAATTTTGGAGAAGTGTAGCTGTGGAGATCTGATCTGCATTCGATCACTTTACTCCTTGGACCACTTAACAGTGAAAAAATGTTAGCTCACTCAAACGATTGGAGAAGAAGACTCTAGCAACAAAGGCAACAAGCGTATATGGATTCTCCCTCTATCTGTGCCTCTATCACTGTATGTGTGAAGGATGAATTGATCCAATATTTATAGCCGCTCAACATTGAAACGGTTATTGGAGAGTGCGTACAAATGAGCATTATGCACTGTGTTTCCTTATTTGTGCGCGTACTCTTGAAGGTTTTGTCACCCACGTTCTGCATGATAGATGCACAATTCACTGCTAGTTTGACACGTGGCTCCCTATACGAGGAAGGCTCAGATCGTGGTTGTAGTTAGTTATGCACATTCCATGAGAATTGTGGCATGAAATACACATCATCATAACTGCTCACTGTCAAGTTATTGGCGTACTCTAGAGTAAAATAGTATGTTGGCGTAGTACCGACGAAGAAACATACCTATTGGCACACTGGCGTATTCTGGCTGTATTATAAGTATTGGCATACTCAGGTTGAACTACCGATATTGGCGTACTCAGTGAGAGATAACACCATTAGCGTACTGCTGCTAAAGTATCAATATTGGCTTATTCATGAAGAGATAGTATTAACGGCGTACTCTATCTGAAGTAGCACTATTGGTGTACTATAGCAAAGTAACAATGGTGGCGTACTTGGACTGAGGTAGTAACACTGGTCGCTAAACGACAACCTGGGTCGGTGTGCCAAAAGATCTCTGCATTAATGACCAGATCTTCTCGGTTGCTATATCAGACTGAGGCAGCAGCTTCTGACGTGGCAATATTGGCGTACTCTGGCAAAGATATCTCGTTGGCGTACTCTGGAAAAGATAGCTCACTAGCGTACTCTGCCAAATGTAGTACCCCGTTCCTCGTTGATACTATGTACAAGAGAGATCCATTTGCAGAATCAAGAGGAAGCTTTCCTGAAGAGCTCCCTGTTGGGACACAAGATGATTGATCTGGGTGAGTGGGCAGAACTTTATTCTATGATTCTTTCATGCCTAATAAGAATCTGGATTTATAATTCTTGTTGTTAAGAAGACTAGTTCATAAGATGAATTATAGAACCTGACCTTGCATGCTTAACTAGATAACTAGTATTGCTTGTCTACTGAACGAAATCGTGCTATGCTAAGTAAAGAAATTAATGTTGCATGCTAAGTACACACAGGCACGGTATCGAATGAACCATTGTCATGCTAATAAGAAGAGTAAAAGATTGCTTGAATATGTCAGTACCTTGTATGATAAATGATATAATAGAATTACATGCTTAGTTAAAAGAGATAGATAACTATTACCATGCTTGCTAATAGAAAACTGCTAGAATATATTTCATTAATCGCACTGCAAAAATATATAATTGTATGAATAAATCGTACTGTGTTATATTGAACCTATCGATCGGTTGAAAAGAAAAGAAGATTGAACCTATCGAATTGATTGAATAGAAGAGATTGAAGAGCTAATGGCTCTATCGCTTGATTGAAAACTCAGCTTATTTCTGGATATGTGCATCATATAGTCTTTATCTGATAGAATTGCATTCATGCATTGGTCTGACAACTTGTGCACAAAGTTCTGGTCTCTCGGACGGTTCCTGGGGCACTAGGGATCGTCCGTCCTAGGAGAGATAATCGAACACCCTGAGGCTTGTAGTCCTTGCGATTAGGGGGTGTGTCTATTGGTGTAGTGTTGAACCACGAGTCCCGACTGCTATTTTGAGCTTATTTTAGTGTAGAGCAACAATGTGTCTCAGCAGTTATTAGCCGATCTGTGTCATTAGCGAGCTTGGGCATGCAGTTCCACTTGTTGATCCCAGGGAACCAACACTCGGAGACCATCATGTAGTTAAGGCGCATGCTAGGATTTTAGCCTTCTTGCATACCTAACTATTTGATACAGAGATAAACAAGAAATAACACTCATATGTTCATGTAAATTGCTGCTAACTTGTATGTCTGTTGCAGGGATAACCGTTCGACGAAGGGTAAGAATCACTGAATAAGTGATGTATTGATTTTTGATTTTGCTTATAATCGTGTACCACCCCTAGTCTTGCATATTTTACTTGAATACGTTGTTGTCCCTTAATATAGAATGAATAAGTCCACTAGATGCACTACTGCTTTGAACTGAGATGAATAGTCCACTAGATGCACTACTATCTTGAACTGAGATGAATAGTTTACTAGAGACAGCTTAGGTTCCTAAGAATTAATGAATATAGTTTGCTATCAATGCTGCGCACTGCACGATAGAATACTGCCCCTACTGTATACTTGAATGTAATTGTAACCATCACTTTTCAGGATAGGGATATTTGTGTCATTTTGTATTATTCATTATTGATATATCTTTATTTAATAATAATTGGTATAGTTGTATATATAAATATTTAATATAGATGATGGTTGTATGTTAGCCCCTTAGTTAGACTAATTGTTATTGAACCCAAGTGAACCCAACTAGACTTGTCATGACCAATAGTATAACCCATTTAATTAGTCTTGGTTAACTAGTTAAAGTAGAGAGAATGAATAGAATATCCCATTATTTATATTAGAACCTTCATTAGTTAAACCCTTAATTTGTTAAACCCTTTATGACAACTTGTAGGAGTATTATGGAAATTTTATATTACTCAACCCTAACCTTAGAGTGGCCGACCTATATAGGAGGAGGGAGCCTCCCTCTACTTCATTAATAGTTCCTGAAAAACCCTAAGTTTATGTTCTTCCCCAAGTGATTCATTTCCTCCACCAAATTTCTTCAAACCAATCTCAATTCCTCTCATTTTCATCCCCAAGGAGAGCTAGAAGCTTGAAGATTGTAAGAGGCTTGAGGAAGAGGAGTTCTGCTAGGGGTTGGTGTTCATTTCTTATCCATGTGCTCATTTGAAGGAACCACATTAGAAAACAATCTTCCAATAGGTAAAATCTTATTCCCTTTGTTATTTTAACTATAGAATAGTGTAATAGACCCCTAGAAATCCTTTTTTGGCTTAAGACTACCCATAGAAAGAAGAACTAGGTCTATAGGAGGCACATGGAGAAAGTTATATTGAGTTTTGTGTTCAATTGGAAAAAACTTCGAGGTGGCACACCAAGTGTTTGTTGAAATGCCTAGTGGGTCATTCCTTATTATTTCATAGTATATTTGCTATATTGGATGGGTTGCAAGAGATGGGGAGTGTTTGGGAGTGATTTGAGTGTGTATCAAGAGAGTATCACATGAGTATCAAGATGTGATACCTATGTGTGGCTTGATACACACCAAGTGTTTATTAGAATGGTATAGGTATATGTGTGTGTGTTTATTTGAGTATTATTTTTATATACATTTGGTATATTGTATTCATATATGTCTAGTGTCATATATATATATATATATATATATGAACTATGCATATATTGTTTATGTGGTGTGTCTCATTGTGTATCATTAGAGTGATGTGTTATTAGTGTGTGTGTGTGTGTGTGTGTGTGTGTGTGTGTGTGTGTGTGTTTGTATAGAATGCAAGGGGGGGGGAACTCTTTTGCTGCATTCAGCAGCTTTTCAGCTGCTTTTCAGTAAGTTTCTACTGCTTTTTTAGCAACTTACAGCAGCAGCAACAGCTTCTGCAGCAGTTTCTTGCAGCAGCATCAACAGCTTATAGCAGCATCAGCAACAGCAACAACAACTTATAGCAGCAGCAGCAGTTTCTTGCAGCAACAACAATAACTTATAGTAGTAGTAGCAGCTTCTGCAGCAGCTTCTTGCAGCAGTAGCAGTAGCTTATAGCAACAGTTTCTGCAAAAGCTTTTTGCAACAACTTAGTTATGTTAGTGTCTATGTGCATGTAGTGCACAAGTGCTACTATATGTACAAGTTTTGAGTAGGATTTGTGAGGTATCAAGTGAGTTTATATTGATATCAATAAAGGAATACTTGGTATCATGTGATACATTGATTTAATGTTTGGCATCTCGAGTGAGTGTTAAGGTAAGTTAATAGTAGGGTATTTGCTAACTATATTATACACTATAGATATATCTATATATATATATATAAGAGGTGGTTATAGGTTAAGCTTCCAAGTCTATTGGGTATTGGTATCTTGATACCCCATTTTGGAAGAGTAAGATATTAGGTAATGAGACTAAGTTTTGGGTAAGTAAATAGGGTGTAAGGTATTGGTCATAACTAAGGGAATAACATATATTAATATTTATGTGTCTAATTACATATGTATATATATAGTATGATATCTAGTATACTTCTATATAATATGTATTGAGTTAAGAGTCTAGAAGTACTAAGGTATTGGTCGATATACTAGATATCAAGGTATTCAGGATACCAAGATATAGTTAAGGTATTTATACACTAAGGTAATACTATATACTAGATAGTACTAATATATTTATAAGTTACATATATAAGTACTTAGTAATATTAGCTAATATAGCTAATACCTTTAAGGTATTGACCTAGAAACCTAGTTTTAGTCTAGTATCACCAAGTATGAACTAGTTTAAACTTGTAACCACCCTAGAAGCTATATTTGGACCTAGAATCAAGGTATTGACCTAGTTTGACCTAGTTTGATTGGTATGATCTATATTGACCTAGAAATTATATTTTAACTTATTTAAACTTGTTTATCCCTTTATTACACCAAATAACATGTAAATTCATATATAGGTTTGTGTGACACCAGTTCAGACACCATTCTACCTCATTTGCTCAGGACTACAGGCGAGTACATTTCTCTGTTAGTTTTCAGTATTTGATAGTGTATATATCACGTGTTCTAGATCTGTATTACTTGATTCTGATACGATGTTACACAGACTGGTATTATATGGATCAAATTAGGAGATATTATTTATTTAACGTGTGCATCAGGCATACCTTGTACCTGTATCTTATCGTGTACATCTTATGCTCCTTGTGCTCGTATCTATTTGTGGGCCTCGTGTGCTCATGTCATATTCGTGTGCTCTGTGTGCTCATATTATACTCATGTGCTTCGTGTGCTCACACCATATTCGTGTGTGTAACGTGTCGTAATTGGATCCATGTATATTAGTCGGGAGGGGGTGTAGGAGTCGGTTATGTGATCAAACCTTTAGTGTATTCGTATGCATGTCAATTATATAATACATGTATAATTGAGTTACCTTAGTATATTCGTGTGCAACCCAAGTCGATCGCATAATGAACTTGTGCTCTAAGTCACATAGACAGTATCACTAGTGCTCTTACTTACAGTTCATACTATATTGCTTGTATTTATCTTTCAAGTTATCTATCGCAATTATCTGCTTATTTCAGTTATATTTTTATTTTCTAGTTATATGTGCATCTTATATTTTTTTGATTACTTGTCATATATGCTCTACCATGTATTTGGAACTGCTTTCAGAGTTTTGTACTTTGCTCCAATCTTGACTGGATATATTTTTCCAGATGATTATTTAGAGGATTGATGTCCTACATTTTATGGATCACGTGTTGGAGAGTTAGCTGAGATAACACTGTAGTACAGGAGGACCCAGTACCAGCTATTGAGGAGATACTTAGCTAGTATTATTCATTTTACTGGATTTGTCTCCAGTATATACCTTGAGTTGTTATTCATATTTTAGACTTTGTGTTGATGTTGCTAGACTTCTAGACTTGAATATTGTAGTAACTGTTCTAGTTTGAGACTGTGTGATTCCAATTTTTCTATTCCATATTGTGCCATTGTCTTCCTCTAGATTTATTGTGATTGAGTATTGATTGTCATAATTATTATAATATTGTCATCCGTTGGAGTTGAGATATCATTGACAGGTTCTTTATATATATTGTGTGAGATGTTAGATAGTATTATTGACATAGACAATGTTCTACCGTCGATGCTGCAGCATAGGCTGGATGTATCCATGTACTTGTGCCCTCACACCAGGTGCGGGTCGTGACACATTTTTAGTGGTGGCCTATGCAGGTCTGGCTTCGCAGTTAGTGCGATATCGTGGTAGTACAACAGCTTAGTTGTACTTTTGCGAGCCTGCAATATGATATAGGATATAGGATATAGGAAAAAAGATTACTCAATCACAAATTAGGATTTCTTGAGAGATTTCTAGAAAGACATTACTAAAAATTGAGGGATTAGTCACATTTTTAGCGACATCAAATTTAAACGTCGCTAATATTAAATATATCAGCGATTCCAAAGAATAACGTCGCTAGATGTCGCTGTTTGGCGACATATAGCGACGTTTAGCGACTGTAATTCAGTTTTTTAAAAGAATAGTTGCTAAAAGTTTATTTAAGGTTGTTAACGTCATTGAGTTATATGATTTAGCGATGTATTTAGCAACCTTATTCTTTTAGATATTTAGCGACGTATTTAGCGACGTCTATAAAGTCGCTAAATAATTTATTAGAGACGCAATAAGTTTGCATCGTTTAACGTCGCTAATTTATTTCATTTAGGGTCGACGAATTTCTCTTTCCCCCATTTCCTTCGATCTCTTCCAAATTTTCAAAAAAAAAAAAAACCCTCCGTCAGCTCCTCCTGCCTCCGGCTCTCCCCCTCCCTCCAGCGTCCCCTCCTCCCTCCCGGCAACCCCCCCTCCTGCCGCGTCCTTCCCCCTCCGCCGTCAGATCCTCATTCCTCCGGCTACCCTCCTCCCTCCGGCGTCCTCCTCCCTCCGGTGGCTCCTCCTTCCTCCGGCGTTCTCCTCTCTCCAGCTCCCCTCCTCCTCACTCGATGAGCTAGCTCATCTCTCTGTCTTCTTTCTCTGTTTATCTCTCTAACATGACACAACACGACATGACCCTAATACTGACACGGACCCTAACCCTAACTCGAATACACACACAGACACTACACGACATGACCCTAATACTGACACGGACACACTAACCCTAACCCTAACTCGAACACACACACACACACACACACACACGCGTGGATTAGGTTTTGAGTAGGAACTGAAATCAGTAGACACGACACGACTGCAGAAGAAGTGTGAATGTGAGGGACTACTCAGTTAGTGCTCGAATTCTTTAACTATTTCAGGAAAAGAGTATCAGATATGTCTAGGGGTGTATAAGTCCAGTGAGTGACTGATACCTAGAGGCACTGTGCAGTATCATACATACAACTGATATTGTGGTATCAAGCACTTTTTGGGGTTAGTATGGTGGGGATGCACCTGGGTTCTGTCCACATTGGAAAAATGGTATGCCGGCAGTAGGGTATTTTGGTAGACTGAATACAGTAACAAGGAGATACAGATGTGTGCAGGTTTGAGGAGAGGGTAAGGTTAGTACAATGCATTAAGCACTGAGTTCAGTTGCAGTTTGGATATGGGGTTACAGCAGCATCGGAGCTAGATTGCAAGGGGTTGGTTCAAATGTGCTGCAGTCAAGGGTTGATGTGCAGTGCTAGCTGCATTTGTTGGAGCTCTAGCTTAGCAAGGTGGGACTACAGTTGGCAAGGCTAGTAGGGACTGAAATCAGTAGACATCAGGAAGGAGTATTAGTATTAGTTTTTGAGTGTGTTGGTGTTTTCTGATACTTGGGTACTAGGTGTTCAATGGTTTCGTCCAAAAATATGGAAGCAATAAATTACTATTGACCTAATCTGCAGCTAGGAAAACTCGAAAGTCAGGAAAGATAGACATCACTATTTTGACTTGTCCTTCACTTTATTTATCATATTTAAGGGTGCACTCCATTAGTGCACTCTATTATTTTAGACACAGACACTAACCCTATCTCTCTTCTAATTAGCTGTCTGAGTTTAGACGCAACCTTGCGTATCTGCAGCGCACAGAGCTACATACATCAGTTCTAAGTGGTAGCACAGAGCTGCACACTGCTCAGTTATGCTCCCTCTTGTTGTGCTAGCACAGAGCTGCACACCGCTCTCCCTTCAGTTGATCACTGCCAAATAATGCACACTGAAAACTGTGAACTGCTCTCCCTAGTGACCCGAGCTCACTCAATCACTCAAACAACCATACTTGAAGGTAGCAGTGAGTATCAGTACATGTACTATATTTAACGATGAGTATATATGCTAGGACTAGGAGTATCAGTACATGTACTGTATTTAACGATGAGTATATACTTGAAGGTAATTGTAAATTCATTTTTGCTGCAGAAGTATCTAGAAATGGATATGAATTACTATATGCGTCATCGTTCATAGATGTACAACTGTTATTCTGATGACATGTGCGGTGTATGGGATGAATTCATTGAGGGTGTACAGCAGTTCCTGCAGTTCGCCAAGGCGTTCCCTCAGTACATGGACTGTACTAAAATTAAGTGTCCGTGTGTGAGATATCGCAACTTAAAATGTCATCCAGAAGTGGAAGTCACATATCATTTATACTCGAAGGGTTTCACGCTGAATTACTATTAGTGGACCGCATACGGAGAACTTGTGTCTATAGCATCGGAGTCGGAGCCTTATATGGAGTCGTATATGGATGTCCACGACCATGCTGCTTACGACGACAGGTGGGTGAACATGATTTTTGATACGACGGGGCCTAGTTTTGATTCGAACAATCATGATGCAGCTGAGGAGGCACCGAATGCCGATGTTGCAAAGTTTATAGAGTTATTAGAGAATACAAGGACTCTATTATATCCTGGTTGTGAGGATCATTCACCGTTGGAGGTGGTTACAAGATTGTTGAGCATCAAGTCCAATTTTAACATGTCGCAAGAATGTTATAACCGACTGATGGATTTGATTATAGAGATCTTGCCCGAGGGTGCAAAGTTGCCTAAAGACTTCTACCGATCTAAGAGGATGGTGAGATCGCTCTGGTTGGGATACGAGAAAATCGATGCATGTCGCAACGGGTGCATGTTGTACTACAAAGACGACAAGAATGAAGATGCGTGCAGATTCTGTGATGCTGATCGCTACAAGGCCACTGGTAGAGAAAATTCTGTCAGTGCAAGGAAGCCTACCGATTCGATGCACTACTTGTCTTTGACGTCGCAGTTGCAGAGGTTGTTTATAGTTAAGGAGACTGCATAAAATATGAGTTGGCACAGGCGAAAACAGATTGAAGGAGTATTGGATCATCCATCCGATGGAGAAGCATGGAAGCACTTTGATCGAGAGTATTCAGATTTTGCTTCGGATCCGCATAATGTCAGATTGGGGCTCTCCTCTGACGGTTTTACCCCATTAGGACTTTCGGGCTCCCAGTATTCATGTTGGCCTATGATCATTACTCCGTACAATCTACCGCCTTGGATGTGCATGAAGACTCCGTATATGTTCCTAACCGTTATTATCCCGGGTTCGAACAATCCAAAGAGGAACATTAATGTGTATTTATAGCCTTTGATAGATGAGTTGAATCGGCTGTGGGAAGTAGGTGCTAACACGTACGATATTTCTAGAAAGCAGAATTTTCAGATGAGGGCAGCACTTATATGGACCATCAACGACTTTTTGGCCTATAGAATATTATCGGGATGGAGCACTCATGGTCGTCTCTCATGTCCGTATTACATTGACCGTACTAAGGCTTTCCATTTGAAACACGGAGGTAAACTGTGCTTCTTCGATTGTCATTGACAATTTCTGCCGAAGGATCATCCGTACCGGAGGAACAAGAATGATTTTTGTGCGGGCGTTATGGAGAAGGCCAATCCACCGCCAAGGTGGTCCAGATACACGATATGGAAAGACGTAAAAGATTTATCAAGTGCTATCGAAGAGCCTGCTAAGGGGTACAAGTGTGACGGATTTGGTCGCACTATAACTGGACGAAGAGGAGTATATTCTGGGATCTGCCATATTGGAGCAAAATCTGATAAGGCATAACCTTAATGTCATGCATATCGAGAAGAATGTATTTGATAACATAATTAATACTGTAATGGAGGTAAAGGGGAAGATGATCACGTTCATGCGAGGACGATCGGTTTCGCAAGGCCCCAAGCGAGGACAATCAGTTCCGCTAGGCCCCAAGCGAGGACGAACGGTCCCTTGCGGGATCGGGACGTGACAAAACCCATAGAGATACGCCCTGGTAGAAGCCCTAGTATTCTCCGAAGAGGGGGATTTTTAACGTTCTCTGAAAAAATTGATCACCCTCAAGTATGTATTTTATTCGTCCAACCTCTGTGCTCGGGAAAATTGGTGTTAGCTGCCAATTCATGACTCTCTCGACAATACCGATGTGGAAGGATGATAGCAAAAAATGCCACTGCATGGATGGTAAAAAGCACTTGATCCCGTCCAACTCAAATATTCAAATCTCGGCACTAGCATTAATCTCCTCCGGAGAAAGCTCAGTTGCGTCCCCAAACAAGAATGCAAATTTCGAGAGTAAGGTATCATTCTCGTTTGTAAAAGGAAGGTTGTTAATCATCCTCTCGAGAGTAACCCTTTCCTATAATGTGAGGAGTTCTCACTTCCGCTCCAAATTTTTGGTTCAAATTGCGGCATCTCAGCACCACGTAAGTTGATAAACTTGCTAGGTTTCATTCCGACGGAGGAACCAGCCACGGCACCCTCGGGCAACACAACAATGGAGAAAGATAATGCACTAGCGAATGATAATGTTTAAACAGAGGTCTGGGACAAGGACATTATCATGAAAGGAAAATGGTGAAATCCACAAGGATGTTCTGAGACTACTCACCTGGTATAGGAGACTGAACGGCAAGAATATTGAGAGAATTAACCGCAACCGCCCAACGAAATTAGAAGAGTGGACATGCATTTTTTACGATCCCTTGGTCCCCTTCTTGGAAGAACCTTTAGGAGCCATGGGAGAAGTCCTTGCAAAGGAGATAAAGAAGAAAGGAGAAGAGGGAAGTTCGAAAAGACGAAATCTCTTTGAGAAAACCTTAAGAAAGGAAAAAGAGTTTCCTTTTGTACCACGGTCTTTCGCTTGTGGAAAAATGAATATGGCATTCAAATTCCTAGAATAGCATATAAATGATCATGACAACAGAAACATGCTTCTGCCTCTTAAATTGCGCGAATCATAACAACCCCATACAGAATTCAAGGAATATATGCATTCAAAATATCACCCACTCAAAAAGCAAGCTTCTCTTGCGGAAACATTTCAAAGCTGGACATGCTTCTACTATTCAAAGTATTTTTGAAGATCCCTTCGAAAAACTTTGAAGAAGATCTTGTAGAAGGATAAAAAATCTCTAAGTCCATATCTTATACCAGTGGAAAAGCAACACCAAAAGGTCCCAGCGGAAGACTCAAGACAATGGTCTCAGCGTAAGAATTAGGCCAGAGCACCCAGTGGAAGACTCATGCCAAAGCTCTCCTACGGAAGGTCTAACATATCATCCCACGTGATAGGTCATCAAATCACCAAGTGTTGCAGACGGCACATCCATCAAAGCATACTGTCAATCGTCAACACGTTAGCCACATCAAGCCTATCCCAAATACGACGGGGTTCTCTTTCTTCCCACGAAGACAACTTACTTCCGCGGGCCTTCCACCCGCGGAAAGGGACCATATTGTCCTTTATTTCCTTAGCGAAACTTTTGAAGGGAAACCTCCGCTCCATGACTCTCATCATTAGCTGATTACGTGGGGATGTGCTCTATCCACTTACCCCACGATTTTTACTTCTCTGCCAAGAGCTTCTTCTTAATGTTTACTGGGATAACCGTTCGCTAACCGTTGGCCACTCTCATTTTCCCACGATTCTGTCATTGGGAATAACTGATCTAACAGCAAAGCCACCTGGCATCTCCTGAAGGAAGCGCTCATTTCTAGGGCACGATTACTATCGATCACGCTAGAATGTGGGCTATGTCTTCTCCATTACAGGCCACGATTGCCTATGGAAGCTCCCCACTCAGCGAGTAAAATGATCGGACGATCATCCTTATATAAATACGTGGCACTTCGTAACTTTTCAAAAGACGACCAACGCAATAGCAGACAGTAGTCTCGACACTAAGCTCATGCCCGTCCTCCCTATATTTCTCATCTCATAGCTGTGTTCGATAGTCAATGGAGTAAAAGGGTCGCTAAGATCCAATCTCCACCGTCCCACTCCTCCAGAATCTCGGACTTGTTCTCACGTTGTTGTATTTACATTCTCTGTGTAATCCAGTCTGTTAACAAGTTCAATAAAATTTATTTTCACTCTACCTATGTCTCTTGAGCATGAAAACACGGTGCTCCATAATTAATTTTTAACTTTCGAAAATTCTTTAGGGTTAACAATTCAACTCCAGAAAATATGCAAATTTAGTGTCAGATTCTCTTAGCCAATCCATCCTAAGAAAAATACTAAACCACAATATTTAATTTGGGTTCTATGTCCGAGGATTTATTTAGTGAATTATGGCCTAAAATAGGACCAACAATCTTACTAAATTCATATCAATTTGGAAATACAACATAGTCCTAAAAATTTTTTTTAAAAGAATCTTAACATAATAATATATGAATGTTGGCTAAATTTTGAGTAAAATAGAGTTAAGTTATTAGTCCTACAATATTACATAACGAAACAGTAAAATATCAATAATATATTATAATATATATATATATATATATATATATATATATATATATATATATATATATTCAATTAAACGTCTTACTTCAGTACTAGTAAATGCACGTGCGTTGTACGTAAAATATTTTTTTAATATTATTAAAAATAGTTTAAATATTTATAAATTAAGATTTGTTATATATATATATATATATATATATATATATATATATATATATATATATATATATATATATATATATATGTTTGTAAAATTGTGGATATATGTTTGGATTTGTTATATATATCTTTATATACATTTGAATATATGTTTAGGTAATTATAATAATTTTAAGATGTTTCTACGTATGAAAAATACGTACACGGATAGTTAAATTTTTTTAATTATTAATTGATTGAGTATTTACTCATGGCTTAGACGGCTCATTTTTGAGCCGTCTAGAAGCCGCATTATAATAGTAGAGATGTGTTAGTCCAAGGTCTTAAGTTTCATACAAAATTGGTCGAGGGCAAATTATTTGGATAATTTCAAATTTCAACAGCAGTAAAATTTTAATTAATTTATTTATTTTTGCATATAAATTATTTATATTTTCATGATTTATATTTTTAATTTGATCGTACCGATACGGACACACATCTTTCTGTGCGGACCTAGGATCGCGACAAGCCTTACGTAGTTGGATTGCATCGTCAAACTACCCATGTGAGAATATTTTCAGAAAGTTCTGCGATACTTTTTCGAAGTGTCACTCCCGGACCCTCAATAAAGAATCGAAGTGGGGGGGGCTCTCTAACACACGTCTCCCCAGACATAGACTACATTCATGGTAGTACAGTGCTCTTGGAAAGATAAAAAATCACCGTGCGAACAACATCAAAAGTAACGAACGAGGGAACGACCACTATTATAAATCAATTATGTAAGAGAACTCTTGTTCATGTTCACACAGGAGTGTCGAGGCCGTTGAAGTCAGTCTAGGTGTGAGCCCGCTTAGTAATAGTTCTACGACAACTTTTCGAGAGTGACGTTACAGAAATTAGCACCTAACTTCTTAAAAATATTCTCACATGGATAAGTTCGACTTTGCGGATCCAATGTCAAAGGTCTCGTCACGATTCAAAGTCCGCACGAAAAGATGTGAGCTGTATCAATGCAGTCAAATTGAAAATAGATTTATATGCAAATATTAAAAATATAAATGACTTATATGCAAAAAAAATTAAAAAAATTCTATTCATGTAAATCACCATAGGTCTTAGGCTACAACATTTTTTATTTTTATTTTTTTGTATATAAGTCATTTATATTTTCATGATTTGTATATAAATATATTTTCAATTTGATCGTATCGATATGAACTCACATCTTTCACGGATGACGTTCCAGAAAAGTATTGCAAAATTCATTGAAAAAAAAATTCTCGCAAGGGTAGTTCGACTCTACGAATCCAATCGCATAGGTCTCGTCTTGATCCAAGATCCACACGAAAAGATGTGGGTTCATATCGATGCGGTCAAATTAAAACTATATTTATATGTAAATCATAAAAATATAAATGAGTTATATACAAACAAAAAAAATTAAAAATTAAAAATTAAAAATTGAACAACACAAATCTGGCCATAGCATATGTCGAGTTTGATGCAAAACCGCTATAAACTATGTCAATTTATATCTGTTTGTGCAAATTTCTCAAACTTATCTTTCACATGTCTGCAAAACTTTGTTATCATGTACTTAATTTTCGAAGGAAAAAAGTCCAGCAGAATTTAAAAGAAAATTCTTAAAATATGGAGTGCGACATTATTATAGATCTTATCCAGTTGGGACCCACCTGAAAAAACGTAAACTTTGAAAAAAAAAAAAAAACTTATTAGGAGCCGTGAGCTAGGCTAGATGGACAACTCTTTACTCTATTCAGAGATGGCAGGCATTGGTTGCCAACTTGCAGTTGCTTCCATCAATCCAATAGCATAATTTTATATATTTTTTGCTAACTGAACTTTTACTGATTCGAACCCACGAGCTCTTCGTTGACTCGTCGTTTAATTGACCACAGAGGCGGAGCCCTGTTAGGACATGGGTGCACTAAATTTTTTTTAGGGATCTACATCTTCAAGAAGTACTATAGCCTACAGGTTGGTGTTGTGGTTCTGCCTCTCCCTCTACTCCACCTTCCTCTTTTCCACCGCCACCTCCACCTCCAGAGCGGTCATCGAAGTCTCGACCAGGACCGACCACCCATCGGACCTCAGGATCTACATCTACGACCTGCCGTCCAGCTACAACAGGGACTGGTTCGCCGACGGGAGGTGTCGGTCGCATCTCTTCGCGACGGAGGTGGCGGTCCATGAGGCGCTGGCGGGATCTCCACTCCGGGTCTTGAATCCAGGAGAGGCGGACATCTTCTTCGTGCCGGTCTACGTCTCTTGCAACTTCTTCACCGCCAAAGACTTCCCCTCGATGTCTCACGTCCGTCCGCTGCTTCGCTTCGTCACGGACCGCATCTATAGACGTTCGGGGTGCGGTCGTCGCACCGGTGCCAAGAGGCGGAGCACGTGATCATACCGTCGTACATGTCGTCCGAAGTGTCGCTCAAATTTGCCTCCCATAAATTTAAAGGCTAGCTCCGCCACTGTTTACAACTAAACCTACTTACAACCCGCTCTTCCTCCTGCTACATGTATGGATGAGCATCTGGTTAATTCGATTACAACCGAACCGAATAACCGAAAATCGAATTGGAAAAAAATCGAATAAACAAAACCGAAACCGAACAGAAATGGCTCATAACTGAACCAAATCGAACCGAATTAAATCGGTTCGATTTTCGATTTTTTTTAATATATACAATAACTATATATACCTACATATATTTAGTATGTATATATGTTCGGTTTTCGGTTTTGGATCGAAATCGAATAAGAATATACTAAAACCGAATAAGAAAATTTAGTATTTTCAAAACCGGAATTGTATTGAATTTTTTTAAACCGAACCGAATCTCTTATTCGATTCGGTTCGATTTTTGGTCCAAAACTGAATAATGCTCACCCCAAGCTACATGGGTCCCACCGGACCCCCTCTCCCAATGGGAGGCTGCCACGTGCGGGTTGTAACCGTCCTCGTTGTAAGGAGGTTGTAGGCGGGTTGATTTTAAAACGAAGACGGAAGCAGATAAAAAATTTCAGATCCGATTCGAAGTCAGATATGGATATATAGTATTTTTTGTTATGATAAATTTTTTATTCCAATTATTTATACCATATATGTAACCAATTAGTATTAGTTAGACATTAATATATTTTTAATTACAAGTTTGACATTCTATTTATAAAATAATTGAATCTGATCGAGAACCGGTACGAAAAAATTCAACCCCAAAATTGTTAAACAGGACGGACACGAAAATAAAGTGCAGTACATTATTTTGTTTAACGGAGACGGAGATAAAAAAAATACCTAAACAGCCCTAATAATGATATATGCGCCTCTTGAACGAGGACTCACCTGTCAGTGTGAGAGAAATATTTTGTGTCAATTTCATACCAACTGCAGCAAACCCCAACCACCAACCATACATTTTATTGTCAGCTCAGTTGAACTCTTCAAATAGAACGCTTTCATTTCAGTTTCCATGTAGACATGCAGCAATCAGCTGGTCAATCATAATAATTCGACTAGTCGTTTTCAAAAATTAGGAACTCATGAGTTGCTCTAGAATATGTTTACCACAATAATAGAAAAAGAAAAAAAAACCAACAGACGTACTAATAAATCTATTCTACTATATAATATCAAAAATAGACTTCACCATAAAAATTATATTTTCAAAAATATTATTTACTATATTTACTAATTTAAAAAAAAACTAATAGAAGTATCTAGATAAATATAATAGTTGTCCTTTGACATTCATAATTACAATAGTTTATAAATATATTGAGTATCTAAAAAGGAAGCATTAAAAAATAAATTTCGTTTAGTATCATTTATTTATTGAAAAATAAATAAATTTTGACTATAAGTGTCTTTTAATTTTTCTAATAATATATACGTGCAACGCACGTGCATATATGCTAGTTCATATTAATTTGGAAATACAAATAGTCCTGAAATTTTGTTTGTAGAATTTTAGCATACCGATACAAATGCGGACTAAATTTTATATAAAATAGAGTTCTAGTTATGAGTCCTCCAGTATGGTATATTTTCTGTGACAAATAAATTATAATATATAGTACTTAAATCCAATTAAACTCCTAATTTCAGTATATTTTTGCCCAAGGTTTTATGTTTCATACAAAATTGGTAGAGGGACAAATTGTTTTAAAATTAAATTTCAGGAGCAGTAAAAAAAATAAAAAATAATCTAAAGTATTTATATTTTCAATTTGACCGTATCGATACAGACTCACATCTTTCAGTACGAATCTCGAATCGCGATAAGACCTATGTCATCGGATTCGCAGTGTCAAAACTATACTAATGATGGTATTTTTAGCAAATTACGTGGTACTTTTTCGGAGCATCATCCTGGACTCTCGGCGAGTTTTTGCGACAATTTTTCTGGAATGCTAAATCGTAAACTTGCTAACAATTAAATAAGAAGAAATTTCCATGAGGGAACTAGTACCAACTCAAGTTGTGGAGGTTAATGAATTGCATAGTCAACTATTGATAAGAAGCAAATTCAGAAGTGTTCATCAGTTCTTCTAGAGGAGGGGTATGATTTTCCTTGCTATCCCATTCAAGTGTGTGAGAACTGAGAAGAATAACTATTAGAAGGAAAAGAACCAATCCACTATTAAAACCATTATTCTCTAGTCCCCCTTCCCTCTGTACACTAGAGAAGAGAACCAAAGAAAAAGATGATGAGAGGAGTTGCCATTGCTTTGCTGGTGTTCTTGAGCCTGAGCTGCTTTGGAGGAGATCAGATCAACTGCCAAGCTCAGAAACTTGTACAGGAGGAAGGTTAGTGCATGATCAATAATATATATATATATATATATATATATATATATATATATATAGGAGGAAATTAACTTGATTTCTTCTTCGCTAGTCTAATTAGCTACAATAATGCTAAGTTTACTATCAAATGCTTACAATCTTCTTACAACCTAGCTTTAATTAGCGAGTATAGTGCTTAAGTAAATTAAGGCAAGCTTAAATTTGAGATATAGTTCATATCTTTATAATATTTTAATATTCGCAAGTTCAAATTTGACTTTGGAGCTACCTTTTCAAATTAGAGAACTTTAACTAGAAACAAATTAAGCCTAAAATTGATATTGTTTTTATCAATTTTGGCCAGACGAAAATTATAGTTTAATATGCTTAATATCAATTTGAGAGTGTTTATATTCAACTTCAGAATAAATTGAAATATCTACTTGTGATTTTTTTTTACATAGACTAGCCATATCTATGTGCGTTGAACGTACAAAGAAGAAAAAAAAACTATAATATTATTTAAAATTTAAATAAAAATTTAAATTATATTAAAATATTTTAAATATGATTTGAATATATTTTAATTAGGATTTGTTATATATATATTTTTAGAATTTTTGATATATATTTAGTAAGATAATATCATGTACTCAGTTTAAATATAATTTAAATATTAAATATATTTTAGGATTTATTATATATTATCACAGTTAGAGGATTTATATTTTATATTTATATTTATATTTTTAACTACGCAAGAAGGTACATATCCGATTATTGAGATGCTTGTTTTTTTTAACTTAGAAAATGCAATGTCTTATGTCTTATGTCACATAAGAATTCCAACACATTACAAAACAATACTATTGAAGATTGCTCTAATGGGGCCATCATACAAATACCTGAATGGGTCGTCTGAGGTGTATACAATTCAGGAGAGAGAGAGAGAGAGAGAGAGAGAGAGAGAGAGAGAGAGAGAGCAATCTTATGAATGTTATTTTTTGCCACTTACAAGTGGCAATAATTGTAAGTAACATATTTTATAAGTGACAGTAAATAATTACGTTTATTTTCAATAATGCTAAGGGGATATGATCATGTCAGTCATTGAAGGATGCACTAACCGATAACTAATCGACACCCGGTTAATCGGACACGAGTACGTGGTTACGTTCAGCCTATGCCGCAAAATCGACGGTAGAACGTTGTCTGGGTCAATTCTAACTATCTAACATCTCAACAATATAATATGGTACATGTCAATCATCTCAACTCCAAACGGAGGAGCAATATGATATCTCACAAGAATAACTAATCTCAATCACAAAACAAACTAAGGAAGAATAATGCACGAATGGAATAGTGAAGAAAAGAAAGATATATCTAATCTTTCATAAAAGTCCAATGGCAAAATTTAAGGTTCTGTTTGGATAGGCTTTCTGAAATTTTGTTTTGAAAACAGTTTTCTGAAAGTAAATTATAAAGTTATTTTTTTAGTATAAAAATTTTTACTTTGTGTTTGGTTACTTTTATCTGGAAAGTAATTTTAAGAAACAAAAATTGCAGATTATGTTTGGTAAAATATTTTTAGAATGTGTTTTTTTTTTTTAATTATTCTCCAAAATTTAGTTCTTCCCCAAAATTTTGTTTTTAAAACAAAAATAAAAAAAACTCTCCAGAATTTTGTTCTTTGTTCTTCTTCTCCAAAATCTGTTCGTGCGGTGGCATCGGCAGCAGAGTAGTCGTGCCATGTCAGGATCAAGAGGGAATTAGGATTTTTTGAAGCCGATACAAATCTAGGATTAGGGTTTTTGGAAAAGGAATAAGCCGAAGCCGAAGCGCAGCCAAGAACGAGGTCGTAGGTGTAGGTGTCCATGACCTCCACCGTCGCCGACGAAGACTAGGTCGTAGGCATCCATGACCTCCACCGACGACGAAGACGTTTCTGTTGGTGTTTTTGCCTTTGGACAAGTAAAGATAGTCCCACATTGGCTACACCACCAAGTGGGTATCTCAATATAATACTTTGTATGAGTTAAGGTGTGCACATGGGGTGTGGTGGGGCACATGGGTTGTCACGCTCCAGTCCCAAAATACGTAGGATTAGGATACGTAAGCATGCCAGCCACATGTATATGGCAACTCCAATGTATGGAACCATAACACATGCGTACGCTGTATAATGACAATAATTCATCAGTGGTATAACTATCACAAGCCACAGGGTGCAATCTAAATCTCATCCACGAAAATCAATATATAAATGAATAACCAATATTTATAACTAGATCTCAATATAAAGTATCTAATGATGGTAGTCGGATGGAAACAAATCCACTACCGAACCAGAATATAGATAAACAAGATAAATGCAATATAAGAATATCCACTAACAATCACGAGCTCGAAGAGAAGGCTCCTCGGAACGTACGCAACCAGTTCGGATCTGTGCTCCTACGAATACTCATGAACAATACACCTGGAAAGGGCCAGGTCCTCAGAGGGATATAACAAGAAACATAAAAGCATGCCATAAGTAAATACTGTAAAAACTCAAGGGTGACCTAACCATCTAAGTAAAATGCAACTTGAGGACAACTTGAGTGTATAGGAAAGTGTAGGCTAGACATATGCTGACGTAATTCACCAATCGTGTCAACTGGCTAGTATATGCCACATATGCCCCCAATACAAGGGCAAAATATATATAATAACGTCCTACCGCTCTGAAGAATGGGGAATCTGCATAGTATATAACGTTCATATTGCTCCGAAGAACGTGGAATCTACATAGTATATAACGTCCATATCACTCCGTCGAGTGTGGAATCTGCATAGAGGAAGTGGGTATCCCATACGCCTACTAGTCGTCCTCCCAGCCCAATGATCTAAGCATGTTGTATCCACAACACGCATCAGCTACCACGCTTCGGCGTCGTAACTCTGGCTCGTAGTCTATCGTTAGAGCAATAGTCCATCCTTACAACCAAACAAGGACAAGGATGGGACCATCGTACCACGCTAGTCTATGCTCCGCCTACTAATAATTGCTAGGTCTTCTAACATGCATCACTATTAGCAGTTATACCCTATCTGTCGCACGACTTAGACGTACAGGTGGCCAACCACATACGCAAGTCCGTGCCCTACATAAGACTCACAACACGTGTAAGAAATGTGTCAAGGCCTGAAGAGTCATACCAATAACTCCACAACTTTAGGTGGGTCTACTAGACACTAGGTCAGACACAAGTCCTAACGTCAACGCATTCGTTGACTGCACCCGAGTCTCTCTCGGACGCACACAGTTATATAATATAAACATGCAACTAATAATACAGAATTTAAACAGTACAACAGGGCAAGGTATACTTGCCTGGCAAGCGGCTATGTAGTCCCAATAACCTGCTCCTGAAGTCACGCAGAATGATCCAATGGTCCTCGGGGTCAACGTGCACAAGCACAGGAATCGGAGGTGTCTGCTGCGGGTTGTCTGGCAAGAGTGACGGGTCCATGATGAACACGAGGACGAGGGTAATGACGATGTAATGATTAGGTTATGGTTAAGGTGATAATTATGGTAATGACGACAGAAATGATGATAATGGTGGTGATATGGATGATGACTGGGACGATGGTGATGATATGGATGATAATAGTGAAGGGGGTGATGATGTGGTAATTGATATGGATGATAGAAGGATGACTAGGACGATGATGTAGATGATAGCGATGACGATGATACTAATGATGATGATGATGACAATGATGAGATGATGATGATGACGATGACGATAATGAGATGATGATGATTACATGGATGAGGATGATAGGGATGATGATAATGTTGATGATCATGATGATGGGGATGATGACGATGTCGGCGACGATGGCGATGGTGATGATGATGATAACGGCGATGACTATGGAGGTGATGATGACGACGATGACGATGACGTGGACAATGGTGATGACAAGGGCGATGATGATGATGACTAGGATGATGATGACGAGGACGACGAGGGTGATGACGACGTTGTTGGCGGCGACGTTGACGAGGATGAGATGGTGATGATGATAATAACGATGATGGTGATGGTAATGTAGGTGTATGTTGATGGTGGTGATGTTGAATGAGATGAGGTAGTGCTCCGAGGATGGCCGAAGACTGGTGGGTCGTGGTCGGCTCAGGTCAGCGGGGAAAAGGAGGAATAGGGTGAAGAGGTGGTGGATGTCACGCCCCGATTTCGCCTAACCGATAATCGTCCCCCGGGCGTGATGCCGTGCACGCGTAGGGCGCGCGTGCACCAGGCCTTAGGCATAAGGATATTCTTTAGATCAATGCAACAGAGTAGACAAATAAGATAACACAAGATTGAGGCATAGAAAAGTTTCTCTTTTATTTATAATGAACATCCGGTTACATTGCTTGACTCAAAAGTATAAAATGCCCCACGGGCTTACAAACTTGGACGCAAAATGAGATAGCCGATCCATACATTATGTCCCTTTACATAGTTTCAAAACCCAAAACTTCTTGTTGTGCGGGGAAGCACCACCGCTTTAGCGTCATTTCCGCCACGGAGAGAGGGAGGAAGGCTTCCAGCTTGAGCCTCCAAGGTCTTGGCCCCGACCCGCTAAGAATCCCAAAGGGTCCGGAGAGAGAGAGCTTCAGCTCCTCGCCGCGTTGCCTTGCGCCGGGGGACCTGCTACAACGAGGGTCAGTACTTCAAAAAGTACTGGTGAAGGCTAGCTGCTCAACTTTTACCAAGCTCTTAGATGAGTTTTAAATGAACATGCAACATTTATGCTCTTTGGTGGGTTTCTATTCTTGCCTAGATCAGATTACATTTAGCAGATATGCAAGAACAAAATAACATAACTTCACGTGCCACCGTTCGGTGACTTTACCTGTCCCGTCTGAACCACCTGTACAACTTACCATAGCCTTCCCTGTCACGAAGACATAGTTAGTCTGCACAGTTTAAATATACACAACATCTTTTCTTTGTTGTTTAGGAGCCATCATGGGTTTAGTCTGGGCTGGCGGCGACGCTTGCAGCGCGGGTAGCTAGCCCCGCTACAATTCCCCGCTCCCAGGACTAAGAAAGTAGATTCCGCCCGGGTCGGAACGGCCCGGTGCCCCGGTAACCGTCCGCAGGAACCTGGATCCCCTGTGCACAAGAATTCCCATGACCATACCTATGACTCTACCTCATAGGTTTACTTACTAGCCAATGTTAAAGAACATTCATTTACGAAACTGCTTTACTGTACTATCACAATCAACCAACAGTTATATGAAATAACATGCAGCAGTTTATAGAAAAACACTTTGAGCTTATTGAAAAGTACTTTGAACTATCAATAATACCAACCCATTAAACATCCAACTACCATGCATGCATCAATGAATTTATGCAAGGTTTTATATGACAAGCAATGGGTGTTCCAAGCCTACTTCTTATCTTATCTTGTTATCCAACTTATTACTTAAGTGGTATCGCTTGATTGAATGCACAACTGAGTCAATTTTATTATGAACGGAGCCCTTGGAAAGAAGGTGCTTATCGAAATAGAGCCACTCACACAGTCGGTTGTATAGGAAGAAGGAGCAGAGATCCCTAAGACTCCGCTCGCGCGTCGTCTACACGATCACCTGCACGCACCAACGGATGATCAATACCTACTGCTTCGGTCTCCAAGGCTCGATACGAAAATGCGAAATCCTAAGAACGAAAACAATGAAATTCATTGAAACCGTTCAAGAAAACGCAAGTCCTAAAACCAACAAGTTCGCAACCAAGCGGCAATCGAAAACGGGCAAGGAAAACCAACACAACGGAAAGGCCTCTCTCTACTCTGCCGCCGAGTCCTTCCTTGAGGCACGATCCATTGCTTATGGGACCTGATTCCGAAGAAACCAATCCATAACGAGGAAAGGATCTTGATTCAATCTGTCCCGTTCGGACGGTCGTAAGTATTTCTTGGCCGCGCTCCCCGAGCAGGGGGAACGGGATGAACGGGTCGTTACATCATAACCATCTAATAGGAAGTTTCGTCCCGAAACTTAAAATAGGACCTACTACTAAGGAATAATGAGGGAAATTTTCCCCTCATATCAGATTCAAGTTTCCAGGTCGACCATTCGACCAAGTGGTTTTGCCACAGTACGCGCACTAGCGAGACGTTCGGTTCCGCAACGGCTTCTTTTTACGATTCAAAAATTTAGACTGGCTCTGCCGCGTACGACAAGTCCGCTTGCAGATTCAACTAACCCAAGTCGACTACGCAACTAGGAAGTAAGATTTCCATGTTCTTTACGATAATAAAGCGGGGTTATCCCCTTAGCTATGTGCGTTCATCTCTTTTATTAGCATGCAAAGGTTATCGCCTGCAAACTAGCACGTAACGTTCATTTCCTTATTGTGCAGCTAAGTAGAGACAGGTTCATCGGGGTCACTCACCTTAGCGATTTATCGCATCGGTCGAGCTAGACTCCGGACGCGCATCTGATAGCCTAAGTCTGACTCCATTAAAGATCCCAGCATGAAAGCCTTTGCATCAAACGAGCCATCTCGCTGAGCAAGGCGGTCGAATAGCTACACTTGTGCCGTTTGAATCGGCTCTTCGGGTTGAGCGGAGCGGGCTGTTACGCCACATACCACTCAGAACAAGTTCCGTCCTCGAGACTTCCTGGGCGCAACTCGCGCTATCGCATAACTTCTAAACTACCCAATGCATCTCATCTTATCCTTCAAGGACTGTCTCAATAATATAATCCTTTATTTTCTCACTATGCGTTACGCCAATGTTGGCCAATTCTCATCGAACGACTCTATCGTTCAATGCTATCGAGTTATACTCAACTCGATCGTTGCACTTCCGTTTCAAAATCTACTGCACCTAGCGCAGGGCTGTATTACCCAAGCACATGGTATTCTATAACTTAACGGGCACTTACGATTCGTAATTGGGTGGACTTGCCCAACTAGTTATATTATCTCCAAGGAACCCAACGCATCCGAACACATTCGACAGTTTACTTGACGTCGCCTATCGAAACCCGTCGTTACGCCTAACCCAAAGGCTCGAATCTCGACAATCTTCCAATCTTGTTTTTGCATCAAATCTCTCTGAGTCACCGTCCAATCTCACTTAATAAATTCGCACCCAATCACCAACGTTTTCTGACTCAGTCTATATTGCGCCTTAGCGCAGAGCTAAATTGCCTACCTGGGGTACGCTCAAGTCCTTCGCACTTTTGGCTCAATCGAACTTAGCTTTCTATTCGTTTTTACTCGTTCCGTTCGCCCGAGTGCTAAATCATTTTATCCGAATGATCTATTAGTTCAATTATTGCATCCCCAAACTCAGTCTCGTACTGCGCCTTAGCGCAGAACTATCCCGGTAGCACGAGGAATGATACAATCTTTCCTCTATGAAAATTTAGGTTGAGGCTAAATCACTTCAGTTGCCATACTCATCCATGCGAATCCGAACATTTTCCTTTGCAGCTGCATCCGAGTTATGCATATCGCTAAGTCTGGATCGTACCCATATTCAAGGCGTCCCCCAAATATGTGTATTTCAACCAAGCTCAGTGACAGCTAAGTCTGACAAGCTACTCGTGAAAATCTTTCGAAACGCAGATCGTCCTGACCGAACTCTTGTTCGATCCAGCTATCGTCTTATCCTTTACCGTCGCGTAACCTATCCAACCAAATTAATTTTTCACCCGAGTCCTATCTCGCCTTACGTTCGTTTCAACGCGAACGTTGCTCGTGTATATTCCAAATTTCAAATTTCTAACTCTAGGTCTTGTTGCCCGAGTTCTATCATTCTTCCCGAACGACATTCTGAAGTCAGCCACTCCAGTTTAACTCAAGGCATAAGGTCGTCTGCCTAGTCTCTAGGCCAGCACACACAGTCATAGGTACAACTCAAATTTGCGACTCATCGCGCAACCGTGTTGCACAACGCTCGCCCCAAACACCCTAAGGTCAAACCATTGTTCCTTTACACGGGTATTCTACCCAAGCTCGTTTCACTCAGATTTCTAAACATCGAGCACAGATCATCCTATCACACCAACACGTTCGTTCAACCGAACCCACGATACGCCCATGTTTCAGGGTTAACCTATCGATTCGCACATACTATCTCTTTTATCCTGTTTGATAGAATTCACCAATCCATCATTTTCTACGCCTGTATCATCAAGCCACAATTCCATTATAAACCATCGATGTATATCATAAACTCTAAGTCGTCCAGCACGATCTACATATCCGTTCATGAAAATGTCCAACATCTCTTACTTTACGTTTCTAGACTAACTCCTCAAGAAAAATCCTTAGACTCATTTTTCTTAGTCTACTCTTAGCATTCCTCAAACAACTAAGATCAATTCCCAAACCCAAGTCTATCCCATTGATACGTTCCATCATCGAGTCCGTTTTTGGAATAATCACCGAGCCTGTTCTCTTGAGTTTGCTTATCCCTACCGTACGTGAAATCACCACGTCGACGCTCCCGCAGGATAATCGTTCTCGCTTGGACAGATTTCGAATGTTATCTTTCTGAACTTGATTTCAAGATCGTTCTTCCGAACTCCAAGCCAAATTTATTACTGCTTAACTCGATCCATCAGAATCATAATTCTTTCAACTTGCATCAATCCGAGCTATCTTCCAACCATTGTTATAGTCTAAAATCCCAAAATTTGAAATCATCGCATTCATACTCAAACCGAATTTTATCGAGCGATATCCTACTCAAATCCAAATTTTCCATGCACGCTATCATTCGTTCACTCTATTATTTCTAATTGCACTTACTCCGATCGCATCTCAGATTATTCAATCTCGACTCAAGTTTGTATTTTACTTGTTTCAATACAACTCGCTCGTGCAATCCTCTAAGTCTTTTCTGATCACGATATCGATTCCAATTACCCTGAACTTCTATTCGATGTAAGCCTTATCCCTTATTCAGCTCATTGTAACTCGTTCGAACCAAACATTGCGTGCTTTCTCCGAGTTCGTTTACTTGCTAGGCACTGTTTATTTATACTAAGGCTTTATCCAATCTCGTTGCTTGTCGCTAGACTCGCTTAACTCTCTGAATCCACGACTTCGTTCAAGCGTTTCTAAGCCAACAATTACACCACTCAGGGTTCGAGTCATACTCCCTGAATCTTTACAACTCATTATATCCACAAGTTGCATAATCGAACAGAGGACTTATCGCATACACTACTCAAGAATTAAGTCATCCTAATAACTCCTGATTCGCGTTAGCATCCTTCACTCGTATGCCTAATTCGTTCCTCAGAGCGGGAATCGATTCTCTGGCCAAGCCGTTGCTATGACTCCAATACAGTCCCTATTTATCGCCTTAGCGATCTTAGACTTGTACACACCTGTATTCATAGTCCTCTATACAGACTATGCTTCAAATCATAACTTATCGCTATGAATAACCGTCCAACTATTTCTGGAAATTCTTACACGATTTCCATTACTCGCCTTAGCGGTAATCCGATAGCGTCTCTATCGATTTCCCTCCAAGTCAACTTTATTCTCGTCCCAACGATACCCAAATCTCGCTGCAACTCACTAGCACCAAGGGTCTTGGTGCACGATACTTAACACAAGTTGGCCAAAAGGCTATGTGCATAGCCTACTGTCTGAACGATATACCGTCTCGCACTCTACTCGCTTGGTGTTTTCATATCGACATATAACTTGCCGATTATAACACGAGTCTCCTCTCACAACATCCTCTATGAGTTGGGACAAAAGCCCTCACATCATAATCCCGTCCAAGCGATCGTATAATTCCCACGCACTTTTCAAAAATATTCGGACTTATTGTATGGAACGCATCTCATTTTGGCCAAGCGAATTCAAGGGTCTACTCGGAAGGAACAAAGTCCTCTTTAGAAACTTTCTTTATGAGACCAAAGGATCTGAAGCATAGCTCTGATACCAATATGTCACGCCCCGATTTCGCCTAACCGATAATCGTCCCCCGGGCGTGATGCCGTGCACGCGTAGGGCGCGCGTGCACCAGGCCTTAGGCATAAGGATATTCTTTAGATCAATGCAACAGAGTAGACAAATAAGATAACACAAGATTGAGGCATAGAAAAGTTTCTCTTTTATTTATAATGAACATCCGGTTACATTGCTTGACTCAAAAGTATAAAATGCCCCACGGGCTTACAAACTTGGACGCAAAATGAGATAGCCGATCCATACATTATGTCCCTTTACATAGTTTCAAAACCCAAAACTTCTTGTTGTGCGGGGAAGCACCACCGCTTTAGCGTCATTTCCGCCACGGAGAGAGGGAGGAAGGCTTCCAGCTTGAGCCTCCAAGGTCTTGGCCCCGACCCGCTAAGAATCCCAAAGGGTCCGGAGAGAGAGAGCTTCAGCTCCTCGCCGCGTTGCCTTGCGCCGGGGGACCTGCTACAACGAGGGTCAGTACTTCAAAAAGTACTGGTGAAGGCTAGCTGCTCAACTTTTACCAAGCTCTTAGATGAGTTTTAAATGAACATGCAACATTTATGCTCTTTGGTGGGTTTCTATTCTTGCCTAGATCAGATTACATTTAGCAGATATGCAAGAACAAAATAACATAACTTCACGTGCCACCGTTCGGTGACTTTACCTGTCCCGTCTGAACCACCTGTACAACTTACCATAGCCTTCCCTGTCACGAAGACATAGTTAGTCTGCACAGTTTAAATATACACAACATCTTTTCTTTGTTGTTTAGGAGCCATCATGGGTTTAGTCTGGGCTGGCGGCGACGCTTGCAGCGCGGGTAGCTAGCCCCGCTACAATTCCCCGCTCCCAGGACTAAGAAAGTAGATTCCGCCCGGGTCGGAACGGCCCGGTGCCCCGGTAACCGTCCGCAGGAACCTGGATCCCCTGTGCACAAGAATTCCCATGACCATACCTATGACTCTACCTCATAGGTTTACTTACTAGCCAATGTTAAAGAACATTCATTTACGAAACTGCTTTACTGTACTATCACAATCAACCAACAGTTATATGAAATAACATGCAGCAGTTTATAGAAAAACACTTTGAGCTTATTGAAAAGTACTTTGAACTATCAATAATACCAACCCATTAAACATCCAACTACCATGCATGCATCAATGAATTTATGCAAGGTTTTATATGACAAGCAATGGGTGTTCCAAGCCTACTTCTTATCTTATCTTGTTATCCAACTTATTACTTAAGTGGTATCGCTTGATTGAATGCACAACTGAGTCAATTTTATTATGAACGGAGCCCTTGGAAAGAAGGTGCTTATCGAAATAGAGCCACTCACACAGTCGGTTGTATAGGAAGAAGGAGCAGAGATCCCTAAGACTCCGCTCGCGCGTCGTCTACACGATCACCTGCACGCACCAACGGATGATCAATACCTACTGCTTCGGTCTCCAAGGCTCGATACGAAAATGCGAAATCCTAAGAACGAAAACAATGAAATTCATTGAAACCGTTCAAGAAAACGCAAGTCCTAAAACCAACAAGTTCGCAACCAAGCGGCAATCGAAAACGGGCAAGGAAAACCAACACAACGGAAAGGCCTCTCTCTACTCTGCCGCCGAGTCCTTCCTTGAGGCACGATCCATTGCTTATGGGACCTGATTCCGAAGAAACCAATCCATAACGAGGAAAGGATCTTGATTCAATCTGTCCCGTTCGGACGGTCGTAAGTATTTCTTGGCCGCGCTCCCCGAGCAGGGGGAACGGGATGAACGGGTCGTTACAGTGGAGGCTGGTGGTGTAAT
The DNA here is from genome assembly GCA_036927795.1 of Iris macrosiphon. NCBI lineage: Eukaryota > Viridiplantae > Streptophyta > Magnoliopsida > Asparagales > Iridaceae > Iris > Iris macrosiphon. The sequence goes on along the minus strand of JAYESA010000012.1, from coordinate 153,171,985 downwards.
GGTGGTGGATTGGCTGAGGGAGGTCGGGTTGGCCGGAAGGGTGCAGCAGCTCGGGTGGACCGGGAAGGGGAGGTGGAGAGGTGCTCAGGTGAACGGAGGGAAAGGAGTAGATCGGGGAGAAGTCGGGGATGCTCGTGGTCGAGCTCGTCGGCCAAGCGGAGGTGTTGGGTCGAGGTCAGGGATAAGGGGGTTGGTGATGTTGCTCCGGGAGGAGGGAGGAGGAAGGGCGGGGAAGGTGAAGACGAGAGAGGTGGTGATGGTGTTGCGTTCAGGCGGCTGCGGCCTAGGTGTAGCGGAGCACAGCGGCTCCGACGAGGAAGCTCCGTCGATGGCGGTGCTCGGGTTCAGGGAGGGCCGACGTCCATGTCAGCGGCTCAGTTTGCTATGGTGAGGTCGGGTTCAGGGAGTCGAGGATGAGGCGAGGAAGAAGGGGAGAGCAGGGAGGAGGATCCGGCGGGTGGAGACGGTGCACAGGCGGAGCTCCGGCATCGACAGAGAGGTAGGGGATGGGTGAACAGTAGATGGTAAGGGGGGTGTCGGCTGATGTAATTTAGGTTGAATAACAAAAAGGAAAAAGTAAGAGAAATGATGTATTTATATGCAATGGGTTGGGTTGACCTAGGAATAGTTTGACTTGGTCAACACTCTCCTTGGGATGGGTCTTGGGCTCACTTGGGGATGTTTGTAGGGCTAGAATTTGCATTATTTAAATGCAAGGATAGGTTTAAAATAACGGGGGGGGGGCGATGTTGCGCGTTGCACATCCCAAAAATTATGGGAAAATTCATGTAAAGGGAAAATTGGGTTTCTTCACGTATTGTCCAATGGTGTGGACACCTCAATGCATTTTTGCATAAAAATGCCCAACAATTAGGAAATTACACAGGGATGGGATTTGGGATTAAATTAATTAAAATTATCGCGCAAGGTGTTCTGGATTTAATTAGGAGTACATGGGGATAAAATTAGGCGGGACACAAGTGTCATGGACACAGGGGATTCAGTGCAGAATATTAATAAAATTCAGTTTGCACAAAACGGGTCAAGTTTGTGTCTCCAATTTTGATTGGAACGCACAGGGGTACAAAGTCATATTTTATTTAGAATTAATTAATAACGTCCGCGAAGGATATTGTGCGACTAAAATGTAGCACAAGAAAGTATATTTATAAGTTACACAAAGGTCAGAATAGTGTGCGGGCCTGTCTAGGACAAGGTTGTGAAATTTGTAGGAAGGCAATGGCTAGTGTAGTGCTCCAATTATCGAAGCAACAGTAAGGTGCCCTACATGTCATAAACAATACAAAATTAAGTAAATACCATGTCCTAATTCTATTTGGATTCAAACTAGCCCTAGTTTCTCTATATATGCCAAGTAGACCTAATTTTGGGTGAGGGGGTTTACAATCTACCCAACTTAAAATAATTTTATCCTCAAAATTAAAATAAGGCATAATTTGGTTTAAATCCTTCATATGTGTACATCAGGAAAGTCAATCGCGATCTCTTCTAAAATTTTAAAACTTATTCAAATCCATCGCAATCACTTTTAAATTAGATTATCCATTGATTAGATCAACTTCAACACATTACACTGTCTTCTCGATTTTCAAATTAACTAATCCATATCCAAATCTAATTCAAATTTATATGACATCCCAATCAAAATTTATCCCACAATCTCCAACTATCATAATCTCCTCTAAAAAAATAATTATAATCGAATATTATTTCTATTTTCAACTTATGAATTACATACTCTTCAGATTTTACTTTCAATTTACATCCTCAATATTTTAAATAGGTGATCCAACACTCAAAAATTTAATTCTTAATTCAAATCATCGAATTTGGAATTCAATCCGATCATGTTCATATTTAGAGTTCTATTTTATTTTTCTCCAGATTTAAATCGATGATTCAACCTTCAATACTCCAAATTTAAGTCAAGTGCTCAAAGTATAAATATTTGGTTCGTCATATCCCCTTTTTTTAAATTCATTGATCCTCATCATCTTACCCATTCTTCCAAAATTCTAAAAATTAAAATGACTTGAACCTTCCAATCTAATTTTTGCTCGATCACAATCTAAAAGAAACTCCTCTCAAGCTGACAATGCAACTGCTATCCAACTTAGAATTTACCCATCTATCACATAAGGCTCTTATATTTAAGAAATCTTATTCCTCAATTTACTAAATCATGTTACTCAGTCCTCAAAAATTTAAACACCAAATATATCACCTATGATATACCCTTAATCAGCTATAAAAGGCAGTCATCTAGTAATATGATTGGCCTATGGTGTATATCCAGTACTCTATGTATATCAAACTTATACTAAGCACAAGATTTCGTCTTTCCGAAATAAGGGAAGACGGAGATCAATAATAAAGAGTTCAAGGGGATGATAATATAATACAAGTACGAGATTCAAGGAGATTGAAGAATTCTAAAAGGAGAGTTGTCAGGGCAGTTGTGGATTGAAATCCTATTTTGGTAAATTTATATTCGTATGTTCATATTGGAACAGTTATGTAACCGATACGATATGCTCAGACATGTCTAGAGGCAGGTATATTCGTCTACTAGTCAACTATATATCTCAATCCACGTAAAGTAGTCATGCGAAGGGCGAACCAAGCCCACTAAGGTTGTCCAGACCCTAATACACTGATTCTGATTTAGACAATGTATTAGTAGGCGTCCCCAATAACACATATATCATGAACAAGCTCGCTAAAAGAATAAGTTTGCAAAACTAGGCTATAAAATAGCAGCATAAATCACGGTAGTTTAGAAAATATAAATACGCTGAATTTTGATGAAAGGAGGTATAAAATAATTCAAGTTCACAAAAACAAAATAAAACAAACAACAAGTAAGACTCTACAATCTCTACAGTTGTCATACTAACACCTTGTCTAAGTTGCTAGTCGACAAAATAGGGGTATGGGCCTTCAAGTTCTACAGTCTTAATAAACACTATCGTCTTATGCTAGTATACAGTTAATGTTATTCAGTTATACTACATTTAATGAGGCAAGAGGACTATGTGTTACTAGGTTATGAGGCATACTACCCAACTTTAAAAATATTAACTAATATTGTGATAGTCTTAAGGGGATCCTGCAAAATAATAAGGTATAAACTCTTATTGGGGTATATACGAAAAAGAACTTGGTACTTATTAGGGTCTCCTGTTGCATTATATAGGTAATGACCATCTTAAGTCTTAATCATAGTGCTTACAGAACAAGTGTCAATAGTATAAATGTAAAAGTTACTGGCCTTCAAGGGGAAAGGGGATATAATCTATATTGAGGTGGGGTACATGTTACGTGATTCAAAATAAAGGATAATCATCAAGTTACGATTTACAAGAATAACTCAAAACTATCAAGCTCTAACTACCAAGCACTAAATTCAAAATGCAAGAGTAACAACTATAATCCCAGCAAACTATATGTCCTTAACATAAAGGAATATCACTTGGCCTAAAATCAGAAAGGTTAGGTGGCACGAATTGGAAGATAAAGAATAGAAGAACCTAATTAGTCGTCGCACAACTAGCGAGCGTTAGGGTTTAGAGGAACAAGTCATTAAACTAAATAGAAAGACTCTGGATAATGTCATGGTTTCTTGAGGGAAAGTGGGATGCTAATCTCTGTGTTCGAGGTATGATCAAGGGAAATATTAGTTTATTCCTCTTGGCTTCCTAAGGTATTGTTCGGCTACTATAAGACAAGAAGCTAAAGTTGTAGTTCTCTAGTACTATCTTACCATGAAAAGCAAAGTTAGCCCTAATATTCAATCTTGGATTTCTATTGGTTTCTTAATACTAGGGTCAAACATTATGGTCAACTCTCTAACTACCTCTAGTAGTGTTTATACTACTCACAAGTCTTTATACATATATCGAGGGGTAATGGTACATCAATCTATAGGTAAGGGTGCTAGGATTTTATTAGATGTTCTAAACTTAGTGATGTGTCAACACTCTAGTTGTATTCTTAAAAGGAAGGTTACTCTACTTATTATCTAACAACAGGGACTTTTATATTCTAAGAGAAGGCTATACTCAAGGAACTAATAGGGAAGCACATGAATCAAGCAGGATACAATTATTCAAATAGAATGTATTAGAAAGAAGATGAGTCATAGTCAGATGTGAATGAGATCCTATACTCTAATCCCATTTGCAGGCTTGCTCGGTACAGTAACGTAACCGAGACAATATGCTCTCGACCTGCATGTGCCACCACTAAAAATATGTCATGCCCCAGTCCTAAAATACGTAGGACTAGGACACGTAAGCATGCCAGCCGCATGTATATGGCAACTCCAATATATGGAACCATAACACATGCGTACGCTGTATAATGACAATAATTCATCAGTGGTATAACTATCACAAGCCACATGGTGTAATCTAAATCTCATCCACGAAAATCAATATATAAATGAATAACCAATATTTATAACTAGATCTCAATATAAAGTATCTAATGATGGTAGTCGGATGAAAATAAATCCACTACCGAACCAGAATATAGATAAACAAGATAAATACAATATAAGAATATCCACTAACAATCACGGGCTCGAAGAGAAGGCTCCTCGGAACGTACGCAACCAGTTCGGATCTGTGCTCCTGCGAATACTCATTAACAATATACCTGGAAATGGCCAGGTCCTCAGAGGGACATAACAAGATACATAAAAGCATGTCATAAGTAAATACTGTAAAAACTCAAAGGTGACATAACCATCTAAGTGAAATGCAACTTGAGGACAACTTGAGTGTATGGAAAAGTATAGGCTAGACATATGCTGACGTAATTCACCAAACATGTCAACTGGCTAGTATATGCCACATATGCCCCCAATACAAGGGTGCAATGTATATAATAACGTCCTACCGCTCCGAAGAATGGGGAATCTGTATAGTATATAACGTTCATATCGCTCTGAAGAACGTAGAATCTGCATAGTATATAATGTCCATATCACTCCGTCGAGTGTGAAATTTGTATAGAGGAACTGGGTATCCCATACGCCTACTAGTCGTCCTCCCCGTCCAATGATCTAAGCATGTTGTATCCACAACACGCGTCAGCTACCATGCTTCGGCGTCGTAACTCTGGCTCATAGTCCATCATTAGATTAATAGTCCATCCTTACAACCAAACAAGGACAATAATGGGACCATCGTACCACGCTAGTCTATGCTCCGCCTAGTAATAACTGCTAGGTCTTCTAACATGCATCACTATTAGCAGTTATACCCTATCCGTCACACGACTTACATGTACAGGTGGCCAACTACATACGCAAGTCCGTGCCCTACATGAGACTCACAACACGTGTAAGAAATATGTCAAGGCCTGGGGAGTCATACCAATAACTCCACAACTTTAGGTGGGTCTACTAGACACTAGGTCAGACACAAGTCCTAACATCAACGCATTCGTTGACTGCACCCGAGTCTCTCTTGGACGCGCACAGTTATATAATATAAACATGCAACTAATAATACAGAATTTAAACAGTACAACAGGGCAAGGTATACTTGCCTGGCAAACGGCTATGTAGTCCCAATAACCTGCTCCTGAAGTCGCACAGAACGATCCAATGGTCCTCGAGGTCAACATGCACATGCACGGGAATCGGGGGTGTCTGCTACGGGTTGTCTGGCAAGAGTGACGAGTCCATGATGAACACAAGGACGAGGGTAATGACGATGTGATGATTAGGTTATGGTTAAGGTAATGATTATGGTAATGACAACGAAAATAATGATAATGGTGGTAATGTGGATGATGACTGGGACGATGGTGATGATGTGGACGATAATAGTGAAGGGGGTAATGATGTGGTGATTGATGTGGATGATGAAGGATGACTAGGACGATGATGTAGATGATGGTGATGACGATGATGCTAATGATGATGATGACGACAATGATGAGATAATGATGATGATAATGATGAGATGATGATGACAACAATGATGAGATGATAATGATGACGATGATGAGATGATGATGATGACGATAATGATGATTACATGGATAAGGATGATAGGGATGATGATAATGTTGATGATCATAATGATGGGGATGATGACGATGTCGGCGACGATGGCGATGGTGATGATGATGATAACGACGATGACTATGGAGGTGATGATGACGACGAGGACGATGACATGGACAATGGTGATGACAAAGACAATGATGATGATGACTAGGATGATGATGACGAGGGCGACGAGGGTGATGACGACGTTGTTGGCGACGACGTTGACGAGGATGAGATGGTGATGATGATGATAACGATGATGGTGATGGTAATGTAGGTGTATGTTGATGGTGGTGATATTGATAATGAGATGAGGTGGTGCTCCGGGGATGGCCGAAGACTGGTGGGTCGTAGTCGGCTCAGGTCAGCGGGGAAGAGGAGGAATAGGGTGAAGAGATGGTGGAGGCTGGTGGTGTAATGGTGGTGGACTGGCTGAGGGAGGTCGGGTTGGCCGGAAGGGTGCAGCAGCTCGGGTGGACCGGGAAGGGGTGGTGTAAAGGTGCTCAGGTGAACGGAGGGAGAGGAGGAGATCGGGGAGAAGTCGGGGCTGTTCGTGGTCGAGCTCGTCGGCCAGGCGGAGGTGCTGGGTCGAGGTCAGGGATAAGGGGGTTGGTGATGTTGCTCCGGGAGGAGGGAGGAGGAAGGACGGGGAAGGTGAAGACAAGAGAGGTGGTGATGGTGTTGCGTTCAGGCGGCTGCGGCCTAGGTGTAGCGGAGCACAGCGGCTCCGGTGAGGAAGCTCCGTCGATGGCGGTGCTCGGGTTTAGGGAGGGCCGGCGTCCATGTCAGCAGCTCAGTTTGCTACGGTGCGGTCGGGTTCAGGGAGTCGAGGACGAGGCGAGGAAGAAGGGGAGAGCATGATGGAGGATCCGACGGGTGGAGACGGTGCACAGGCGGAGCTCCGGCGTCGGCAGAGAGGTAGGGGATGGGTGAACAGTAGATGGTAAGGGGGGTGTCGGCTGATGTAATTTAGGTTTAGGAATAACAAAAAGGAAAAAGTAAGAGAAATGACGTATTTATATGCACATGGGGTTGGGTTGACCTAGGAATAGTTTGACTTGGTCAACACTCTCCTTGGGATGGGCCTTGGGCTCACTTGGGGATGTTTGGAGGGCTATAATTTACATTATTTAAATGCAAGGATAGGTTTAAAATAATGGGGGGGGCGATGTTGCGTGTTGCACATCCCAAAAATTATGGAAAAATTCATGTGAAGGGAAAATTGGGTTTCTTCATGTATTATCCAATGGTGTGGACACCTCAATACATTTTTGCATAAAAATGCCCAACAATTGAGAAATTGCACAAGGATAGAATTTGGGATTAAATTAATTAAAATTGCCGCGTAAGGTGTTCTGTATTTAATTAGGAGTACATGGGGATAAAATTAGGCGGGACACAAGTGTCATGGACACAGGGGATTCAGTGCAGAATATTAATAAAATTCGGGTTGCACAAAATGGGTCAAGTTTGTGTCTCCAATTTCGATGGGAACGCATAGGGGTACAAAGTCATATTTTATTTAGAATTAACTAATAACGTTCGCGATGGATATTGTGCGACTAAAATGTAGCACAAGAAAGCATATTTATAAGTTACACAAAGGTCAGAATGGTAGGCGGGCCTGTCTAGGACAAGGTTATAAAATTTGTAGAAAGGTAGTGGCTAATGTAGTGCTCCAATTATCGAAGCAACAGTAAGGTGCGCTACGTGTCATAAACAATACAAAATTAAATAAATACCGTGTCCTAATTCTATTTGGATTCAAACTAGCCCTAGTTTCTTTATCTATGCCAAGTAGACCTAATTTTGGGTGAGGGAGTTTACATGGGTGCCATGTGGGGGTATTTTTCTAGAAGAAAAAATGATTAACTCCTCATGAAACATTTAGCTTGGGGCTTAGCGACTTGGACTCGGCTCAATGGTGCAAAGTGGTACTTTGTTGGCACACTTTGCACTTAGCACGTCAGCATCGTCGCAAGGCGCTTTTGCGTTGTTGTTGCGCTCGTGCGCATCGTCGCAAGGCGCTCGTGTGCTCATTTTATGCGCGAGTTTTATGCTCGGGTTGCATGCGCGTATTTAATTAGCGGGCGCTGAACGGGAGCTGGATGGACGCTGAGCGGGTGCTGAACGGGCGTTGAACGGGCTATGCATTGGGCTGCGATTGTGGGATATCAATTTTGTATATTGGCTTTTTAGTCCCACATCGGAAAGAATAGGAGGATAGGCTTTCATCATTCCCAATATAAAGAGCCCTCTAGCTTCCTTTTGAGACAGACCAAAAAGATGAGAAAGATGAGTCCAAAGGAGTCTATTCGAGTCACAGAAAGAGGTAACTACGAGCGTTCTATAAGTTCTCTTGTAAACTTGCTGGCTCTTGGGAGCAGATTGTCGATAGAGGACGAATCTTACTTTGAGCAACGGTGGTTTTTTACTTTCCCAACAAGAATAATTTTTTATTATGTCTTCTTCTCCTTTTTTTCTTCTTGGTTTGTTCTGTCTGATTGTAACAGTATTTTGCAAGAAAGAACGAATATAGTTTTCATTTTATTGTAATTATGTTCTATCCGTCTACAATCGTGATTGTAAGAAAGAACGAGAAGTTTGGTTAATTCTGATTCTTTTGTAATCTTGAGAGTAAGTTGTAATCAGAATCCTTATATAGTTCTTCACAGAAATCAAGAATAGTCAGAGTGAGAACTTTTGTATGAACCTCTGATCTCGACCACGCATTCTTTCATCTTTGGTTAAGCCTCGGGACTAACAATCTCAAAGCAAGATCCGAATAAAGATGGGGAACATCCGTTCAAGTCTTCTGAATACAAGTTTTCACAAACTTGAGAAGATTGATGGAATTCACTTCGAACATTTGGATGAGGGAATGAGTTATTTGTCAAATATTGAAAGTATGTTGTCGGTACCTACCATTTTTGAGGATGAAGAAGATAGCGACTGAAGGACGCACATTCCAGTTGGAAGAAAGATTACAAGATGACCAAGGATTATAGAGTATGCGCACAAGGGGCAGACCTTTGCCCATGACAGGACTTGGCGCTTTGTAAGACTTGGTGCATGGTAGCGCATTGGAAGCGCATGGCAGAGCCGGACGCATAGTGTCTCAATGCGCATGATGGTCTCTGCGCATGCAGGACGCACATGAAGGCTTATGCTCATAGATTGGCTCATGATGGCTTATGCGCGTAGATTGACGCATTGGGGCTTATGCGCATAGATTGGTGCATGGTGGCTTATGCTCATGGATTGGCGCATGGTAGCCTATGCACATGAAGGTCAATACAGGACTTAACGCATGGCTGAAATTAGAACTTGGAATTAGAACCAATCCGAACCAATATAGCAAGGTATAACTAAACTTGGTTCCTTTGATTACTTAACTTGGTTGCTATGATTGCATATGTTAAGTCCTATGGCGTGGTTGCTGACCAATGGATGGAAACTGGTACATCTAGCCACATGTGCTTTAGGGAGAGCTGTTGATCAAGGTCGAACCTTTCAGTGGTGAAGGTCTTGATGACAAGCAAGGATCAAGCAGAGGATCTGGGGATTGGGACAATAGTTCTAAACTTCGAGAAGTTACAGTCAAAGGAGTGTGTGTAGCAACGTACCAGTGATTACCAAGGACCTGATCTCAGAAAGTCTGTTGCAGACTTGAGGGTAAAAATCCATGTTTGCCAGATGGTGATATCTTGGCAGGAGACATACTTTAAAATAAGGCGTTCAGTTTCAAATGGATGTTCGAGCTTCTGCTTATGACTGAAGTCTCATTGTAAGAGTTGTGGGACCCCAGACTAGGACATATACTTCGTACTGCCAGATGTCTAGTCTAGGGTTTATCTCCAAATGTGGGGGTAAGAAGGTGGAGAAGTGTAAGGTCTGTGCACAGACAAAGATCATAATAAAATCGTTCAAACGGGTAAACCGAAGTACAGATCTTCTGGAGTTGGTTCACTCAAATATTTGTGACTTCAAGCAGTTCTCCACAAAGGCCGAAAAAGAAGTACTTCATTACTTTCATCGACGACTACTCGAAGTACGCATTCGTCTATCTGCTCTAGTTAAAAGATGAAGATTCGAGAAGTTCAAGAAGTTCAAGGTTGAGACTGAACTTCAAATGGGGCAATAACTCAAGAGACTCAGAAGTGATCTAGGCGGGGAGTATAGGTCTATTGAATTTGCATAGTTCTGCAAAGAAAATAGAATTGTCAATGGGACAACTGCTTCGTATTCTTCTCAGTCCAATATAGTAGCTGAAAGGAAGAATATGACGTTGACCGAGATGATGAACTCAATACTGTTGACCATGGGTCTTCCAAACTACTTCTGGGGATAAGCTGTGCGGAAGGCTACGTTCATTCTGAACAGAGTGACATATGCAACTTTCGATGTCACTCCTCAGGAACTCTAGTTCAGAGTCAGACCCAATATGAACGTCATCCGAGTGTGGGGTATCTAGAAGGAAGAATATGACGTTAACAGAGATGATAAACTCAATACTGTTGACTACGGGTCTTCCAAACTACTTCTGGGGAGAAGCTGTACTGACGGCTACGTTTATTCTGAACAGAGTGTCATACGCAACTTTCGTTGTCACTCCTCGGGAACTCTGCTTCAGAGTCAGATCCAACTTAAACATTATTCGAGTGTGGGGGTATCTGGCGTCTGTGAATCTTCCGAAAATAAAGATTCAGAAGCAGGAATCGAGGACTACAAAGATAATCTTTCAGGATGATGCTGAGAAGAGTAATGCTCGGAGATTTTTTGATATCGAATTAAATCATATCATTAAATCTCGCGACGCAGAACTCCTCGAAGATAAATTTGCAAGGCACAAGAATATTGTTATCGCGAATATTTTAAAAAATAGTGTGGGTGCACAGGAGGCTAAAGCTTCCAACAAAGATGTAGTCCAAGAAGAAGTTGTCATCCCAACGACAATGATCGAACCAGAACTTACAGAGCCAGTGTCTAAGAGAGTGAGGAGAGTAAAGGACTTTGAAGAAGATTTTGTCACCTATCATATGGAAGCAGATCCGCTTACCTATGATGAGGCGATGAAGACCAGAGATGCTGTCTTCTGGAGGGAGGCTATAAATAATGAGTATGACTCAATAACCTCCAACCACACTTGGGTGTTGGTCAATCTATATGAATGAGCTAAACCAAACAGATGATTATCAGATCTTTAAGTCGATGAAGATAAAAGCAGACAAAATAGTTGAGTTCAAGACAAGGCTATCTGCCTAGGGGTTTTCTCAGACAATAGGGGATTGAGTTCTTTGGCACCTCGATATGGGTATCATAGATCAGGATGATGATTGTCATAGATGTTATTCACAAGTTGATTATTTATCAGATGATGGAAAGACAACAAGTATTGGATGAAGACAGACATGATAGATTCACGGACAATAGTCAGAACTATTATCATTCAGGTTTGAAGACAGTCTGCGAGTTGGTGATATCTCGATACGGCCTGAAGCAATTCTTAGGATGCGACAGCAGGAGTTTGACAAGTCATCTAGTCAAAGTTATCGCAGGATCAGTGAGACGGACAAGTGTGTGTACACGAAGTTTGCTGATAATGGAGGAGTCATCGTTTGTATCTATGTGGACGACTTACTAGTCCCAGTTGTGGACACAAAAGTGTCACTAACAAAGATGTCATTTTTGTCCTAACTCGGGACATGGGATTGTAAATATCATCCTGAGGCTATAAGATAATCTGGATGCTAAGTGGGCTTGCTTAGTCACAAGCTCTCAGCATAAAATGTTGATCACACGCTTTGGGTATCAGGGACGATATCCCTCAGGTGTGACATGAATATGAAGCCAAATCCAAGAAAAAATATCAGACAGTTGGTGTACTCGAGCATCATCAGGTGAATGATTCAAGCTACGTGTACCTCTAGGCCTGACATAGCTTTTGCTGTAGGGATGCTGAGTCAGTTCACAAGAAGTATATGTGTTGAACACTAAAAGATGTGAAGAGAGTCGTCAGAATTCTCAGGAGAAATCAGTAGTATATCATGTGCTACAGCAGTTATCCAGATATGAAGGAAGGCTTCGGTGATGCCAGTTGGTGCTCAGGAAAGAAGAGTAAAAGATCCACTGGAGGACGTGACTTTTCCAGAGGTGGTGATACTATATCGTGGAAGTCGAAGCAGCAGTCTTTACTCTCAGAGTTCTTTGCACTATCAAGCTGCATCATATAAAGTAAAATGGCTCTGGAAGCTCTCAAATGATCTTCCTATGGTTAGTACACAGATTCAGGTGATACCGACATACTATGAAAACCATGAAGCTGCAGTAGTGGCATCTGTTCATCTCTTCAATGGTTTGAAGAGAACTATGTGGATAGAACATATGACACTGAATGAGTGCAGATTGCATGGATCATTACAGTGCTTTAATGATCGAAGTCAGATAAATTTGGCGGATCCGTTCATGATAGGCCTCAAAGGCCAGTACAGGACACTGAATGAGCGCAACTAGCGTAGATCTTTACAGTGTTTGATGATCGAAGCCAGGAGAGTCTGGCAGATCCGTTCATGTAAGGACTCCAGCGCTAGCTGATCCCAAGAACTATAAAGGAGGGTAGTACTCTATGTTACAGTGGTGTGACACCATACGAGGGAGTCAACCTCGGTTTTGGGTCATGTCACAGTGGCGTAACACCGTATATAGTCAAGGACACAACATATATGGGCTTGGAGGACCTCTGATATTGTGTCTTTGCAATCCTACCATTTAGTTTTATGTTATTAGTTTAAAGAGAAATCTACTAGGCATCTAGCTATTGGTTAAAGGGAGGACCGTTGACTAGGAGAATATCAGGAACAGTGGGTAGTCCTTTGAGACATTGAGGGGTTACGAATCCAGAACTACTGTTGTCTACTAATTGTTCTTTTGTGTAGAACAAGTCTTGTGGGAGGATGGCTTAGATGCCTAAATGAGTTCTCAGGCATTTTGAATGTCTGGTGTGCTTAACAGGAATCACGGTAGTGCAGCACTATAAAGGAGCATAAGGTTTCCGTGCTACAATGGTTGACACCACCAAGAGGTTCCTCGGTAAGAGTAATGCCTCAGCTTCGCGAGCCATGTCACAGCAGCGTAGCACCGCACATAGGTAGGTAGCCTAATGCTATAGAATGAAGAGTGTAGGCAAGACTACAAAGAGACCGATATCCTCATGTTACAGTGGTATGATACCACAGAGGTAAAAGATATAAATCCTCGGCTATGCGAGCCATGTCACAGCGGTGTAACACTGCAAGAAAGTGCAAGGCTTCATGTTGGGAAGTTTGGCACTACAAAGAGGCTGGGAACTTATGCTACACACCACGATGAGGTTTATCCTCGGCTCTAGGCCATGTCATAGCGGAGTAGCACTTCAGGGAAGCTCGAGGCTTCATGCCAAGGACTCTTTAAAAGAACTCACCTAGAGTATATGAAAAGAGATATAGGCCGTCTATTGAGGAAAAACTTGTAGACGCCCAAAATACATACACCAAAATCAGGCGTGCACAGGGCCTTTAATGTGCAACCTGAAGCACAACTGATGTCATTATGTGAGTGTGAAAAATTGCAGCTATGGTACAGAATTCAAGGCTTAGTCCATTCTTGTATCATACAGTTGTTCGACCCATGTGGAAAGATTCAAGTCGAAGCGACATCTACCCTAATGGATGATGGACAATCATTGTGGGGAACGCTCAACCCATATATATTGAGATATGTGGGAGATAGTTGGTGTTTTTGTCTTTGGACTAGTAAAGATAGTCCCACATTGGCTACACCAGCAAGTGAGTATCTCAATATAATACTTTGTATGAGTTAAGGTGTGCACATAGGGTGTGGTGGGGCACATGGGTGCCAAGTGGGGGTATTTTTCTAGGAGTAAAAAGGATTAACTCCTCATGAAAGCATTTATTCTTTTTGTCATGCTCTTGAAATATTTTCAAAGGGGCTTAGCGACTCAGACTCGGACTCAGACTCGGACTCGGGTTCAAGGGCACAAAGTGCTTTGGTGGCGCACTTTGCACTTATCACGTCAGCATCGTCGCAAGGAGCTTGTGCGCTGTTGTTGCATTCGTGCGCTCGTTTTATGCTCGGATTGCATGTGCGTGTTGCATGCACGTGTTGCATGAGCGGGCGTTGGACGGACGTTGGACGGACACTGAGCGGGCTATGCATTTGGCTGCAATTGTGGGATATTAATTTTATATATTGGCTTTTTAGTCCCACATCGAAAAGAAGAGGAGGATGGGCTTCCATCATTTCCTATATAAAGATCCCTCTAGCCTCCTTTTGAGACAGAACAAAAAGTTGAGAAAGAAGAGTCCAAAGGAGTCCGTTCGAGTCACAGGAAGATGTGACTACGAGCGTTCCAGAAGTTCTCTTCTGAACTTGCTGGCTCCTGGGAGCAGATCGTCGATAAAGGACGAATCTTGCTTTAAGCAACGGTGGTTTTCACCGCCCCAGCAAGAATAATTTTTTATTCTATCTTCTTCTCCTTTTTCTTCTTGGTTCTTTCTGTCGGATTGCAACTGAGTTTTGCAAGAAAGAACGAAGGTAGTTTTCGTTTTATTGTAACTCTGTTCTGTTTGTCTGTAACTGCGATTGCAAGAAAGAACGAGAAATTTGGTTAATTCTGATACTTTTGTAATCATGTGAGTAAATTGTAATCAGAATCCTTATATAGTTCTTCTTGAAAATCGAGAATAGTCAGAGTGAAAACTTTTATGTGAACCTCTGATCTCAACCACGCATTCTTCCATCTTTGGTTAAGCCTCGGGACTAACAGTTTCCATCGAGAAGCTCCCGTCCATGTCCTTCTCGCTGTCGAACCTCTCCAACATGACACCGTATCCTTGGAGAGGAGCTCCCGAGCTCCTCCGACAACGACGAAGGCAAGCCTGGGTGCTTTCGCGTAGAGAAGGTGGAGAATGCTTCTGAACGATCTCTTGTCTCGGTGGTGGAGGCGCTTGTCGGCGGCGTAGGGGTCATGGTCGTCGACGAGCTCCTTCTGCCGACCCTCCGGCATAAGAGTCGGGACGGAGAAGCCATCTCCATCAACATCTCCATTAGAGAGAGAGAGAGAGAGAGAGAGAGAAATGAATGTCATGGGTTAGGTTGGAGTGTGACTGCACGTGGTGGGGGTGTTGAATTTTTTTTGGAAAAGCAAGTTTTACCACCACTCTGAAATCAAAGTTTAAACTGATGCTTTCTCAAAAAAAAATTAAAGTGTACATCCAAACGCAAATTATTGAATTGCTGACACTTAAACTCAAAGTGTTGAGTTATAAAGTCAATCCAAGCAGGCCCTAACCTTCCGAGTTAGCCCCACAAGGAATCAAAAAACTAGAAAAGTTAGTATATATCTAAGTTTATAAACTGATATGTCTAACAATATCAAAATGATGACATGAAGTCATCCGTACTCTCGGATTCGTAAACCGAGCTGCGGATTGCAAAAGCTTTGAAAGTGTCTAGCTCATTTGGCCCCATATGTGACGTTTCGGAAAAGGTTCTCAGAAGCAAACGATGAAAGTTACGTTGCAATCCGAGATCCACGCGGTAAGTTATGACTATGTATCATCAGCATCGAAATAAAGAGTCAGCGCGAATACAGATCAAAAATTTTACGCTCGATCGACGATGTCAAGTCGTACACGTCGGGGAACATGGTGTTTGCATTTCGATGCAAAATTGGTGTGGCGATGCTCAATTGTTCATCGGGACGACGCAAAAGAGGAGTTCTTGGTTTGAAAAATAAGAGAATCCCTTATTTTTCGGTCATTGATCAACGTCGACCACTGTTTCGTCAAAGATGTTGGATGGTGATGACGATAACAATAACGTCGATGATGGTTATGTAGAGGATGGTGGTGGTACTGCTAGTCGGGGAGAAAGCAGGAGGAAGAGGAGAGAAGGAGATAGTGAGCGAGAAATTTGAAAAAAGAGGGAGAGAGGGGGTGTCGTGTTGGTATGAGAGAGAGAGAAATAGAGAGTAAGCACGGGAGAGCAGATGCACGCTTGGTGGGGTGGGGGAGTTTACATTAATTTATATTTACTAATTAGTAATTAGAATAACTAATTACTTATTTAGTTAAATTAATTAAAAAATACTTAGTTTAGGATATTTATTTCTATGAAAAATTAATATATTCACCTATTTTTAGAGAAATAGGTTTTTCATGATTCGTTGCAATAATTTTTTTTTGGCATTCAAAATTTTTGAGACATTCAGAAAATTTGAAAATAAAATTTGTAGTCTAAGCAAAACATAATAGTAAGTTTTATACCCTAATTTTTTTGGGAAATTTTTTTTTAACCAAACGTACTCCGAAAATTTTAAAAGATTTTCATAGTTATGGATGTTAATCTTTAAATGAGATTTGCTTCTTATTTGTTTCACGTCTCCGCCTATCTGATTCAGTTGTGTAATAAGTAGTTGGATTAGTGGAAGATGTCAAGTTTAATATCATACCTTATCGATCAAAGAATTAACGAGAAATTATGTAGTCATATAGGTCAAGTTTAATATCAATCCTTATTATTCAACTTTGTAACAAGTCCAAGATTATGAGGTTGAGTAGTTTAGATGTTATAGTACCATCTTCAAGATATGTGCACAACGTTCATGATATGTTCAAAGGTGAAGTTAGGAATATTCTCCATAACTTGGTCAGGGTGTAGCAAAATCGAACCTAAGGTTGGAGAAACATATATACAGATTGAATTTAAAGATGGGTCCAGCCATGGTACCTAAGGTGGAGCAAAATGTGCGAATGAACATGTTGGTTTAGTATATAAAGTGAAAGGATGAGGTAAATAGATAATTAGGATTGCTCCGAAATTTAATAATATTTTTAAATCGAATGGTTTGTTGGGTTGTATCTTGCATTCGGTTGAATGAATAGATTGTTGGATTATATCTTGCATTTGGTTAAGCACCCAAGCTTACAAGAGAGTTGGTTACAAAAGTTTAGTTCTGTATCGAATAAAAAAATTAAAAGTATAAGATATAAATAATTAGAATTAGTCTATGAACAAGATAATTTTTTTTTAAATTATATAAAACAAGTTAAATATCATATCTCGTGAATTAAAAAAATAGTGTTATAACGTGGGTTACTAAAGAGTTGGATTTCCACTTTGTTTTTAGTCCCATATTGGTTAGAGACTAGCATTACACGTTTATTCTAACACGTTATCACTCCGGAGCCTTGGAGCGCTGTGTCCGGAACTAAAGCACATATAGAAGACATAATGTTGGAACTTGCATGAACATCGCATGTACAATCATTCCATATTTGTAGCCACTTGGCAAGCTTTTACTGTTTCAGAGAAAGAGGCTTGAGCGACTTGTAATCTCGGCTATACGTCGCTGTAACACTTGTTTATATCAATAAATAGTTGCTTTACTTCTACTTGTGTTATTCAATGCTTCCGCTATTGTCAACTCAGTGAACTTGTTACCGATCGCCTATGCGTTCATGACTCCGCTGCACTCGGACAATCTGTGCGACTCTGTGGCTTAGAACTCTCACCGCCAGCCACTGAACCATGACCTTGCATGGGCGTGGCTCACGCTCGTGCGGCATCACACCCGGATGGGTCAAAGAGATCATCCCGCGAGAGCGATGGCGAGGGTGATTCCCGCATAGCGGGGACGGTCGAAATAGCCTGCGGGAGATCGGGGCGTGACATAATCCTTGAAGAAACAATGCCCAAATTTTTAATCCAGCTGCTCCAACTGATATTTGCAAACGTTGTGGAAGAGCTGGTCATTGGATGCAAAATTGTCGCACCTCACAAAAGAAAGTGGACGAGTATGAAGCCTCAAAGGGTGTGGAGACTAATCTTATGGAGGGTACAACACACATATATTTTAATAATTTCTTCCAAGATAAGGATGGAAACACAATTTTGGAAGACCAGTTCAACGCCGTGATAGGCGAAGTCAATGAATAGTTATTGTATGCTTATCTAAGTTTATTTACTTTCCGCTTTGAATAAATTGGTTATTATATGATCAATAGTCTAGGTAGTTTACTTTCTTTGAAGCAGTTTTATTTATATTTAGATCAAGTTGTAATAATTGGCAATATGTCAAGTTTAACCATTTAGTAGCAAATTAATATATTATTAATTTTTGTTTTTGAAAGGTATGGACAATGATGATGGCATATGCTTGATAGATAGTGCAACAACTGATACTATATTGAAAACTAGGAAGTTTTTCACAACATATGCCTCAAACACTGCCAAGGTGACCACCATTGATGGACCCATGCAAATTATAGAAGGTTATGGTAAGGTCGATGTTGTGTTGCCAAATGGAACACACTTAGTTATTAGAAATGCATTATTCTCTAGTAGATATAATAGAAATCTACTTAGCTTTAGACATATTCGAATGAACGGGTTTCATGTTGAAACCATGAACGATGATAGCAAAGAGTATCTTTGTATCACCTCTAATGTTGGAAGCAATAAGCTCATATTAGAAAAGTGCAAGTTAATCTCCTTGGGGATATATCAAACTACTCTGAAGGTAGTAGAATCTCACCCCATCACTAGCAAAAGGCTAAAGGATCCAAGAAATCTAATCCTTTGGCATGACAGATTGGGTCATCAAGGATCGACTATGCTGAGAGAGGTCATCAACAATACCAATGGGCATAATTTATCATACCAAATTCTTTCCTTTCTTACTGAACATTTGTGTATAGCTTGTTCACAGGGTAAACTCATTACAAGACCTTCACTTCTCAAAATAGCTTCTGAATCACCACATTCCTTCAGAGAATACAATATGATATTTGCAGACTAATTGATCCTACTAGCGGACCTTTCAGGTATTTTATGGTTCTAATAGATGCTTCTAGTCGATGGTCAAATATTTCCTTACTCTCATCTAGAAATTTTGCCTTCTCCAAGCTACTTTCTCAATTGATTAAGCTTAAGACTCATTTCTGACCAACATGTTAGAACGATTCGACTTGATAATGCAGCTGAGTTCACTTTCCGTACTTTTGATGATTATTGTGCTTCCGTAGGAATAGAAGTTGAACATTTTGTCCCTCATCTTCATACCCAAAATGGTTTAGCAGAGTCCTTGATTAAGCATTTTCATCAGCACATAGCAAGGCCTTTACTCATGCAATCAAACTTACTCATTTCAGCTTGGGGATATGACATATTACAAGCTGCTAAATTGATCATTGTTAGGCCAACTGCATATCATAAATTTTATCATCACAACTTCTGACAGGCCATCAACCTAACATCTCTCATTTGCGTAAATTTGGTTGTGCTGTTTATGTTCATATCCCCCCTCTTCAGCGCTCTAAAATTGGACCTCGGCGTTGTTTAGGAATTTATATTGGTTTTGATTCGCCCTCAATCATTAGATATTTGGAACCTTTAACTGGTGATATTTTTACTGCTTGATTCGCAGACTGCCATTTTGATGAGACTAAATTCTCGCCGTTAGGGGGAGATAAGAAAGAAAAAAAAATTCTTACAGAATAATTTGCCACACAAATAAACGGCATGAATTATCATGGGATAATTCCACTCTGTCTCATCTAGATCCTCGTACTAATCAATGTGAAACTGAGGTACGAAGGATATTGCATCTATAGGAGATTGCAAATCAAATGCCAGATGCATTTACTGATGTAGCTAAAGTGATTAAATCACATGTGCCCCCTGCAAATGTGCCTGCTCGAATTGATATCCCCGTAGAAAAAAATAGCAGAGTGGCTAATGAATCTATTGTACGCCAGAAGCGTAGTAGACCTATAGGTTCGAAGGACTTAGTCCCTAGAAAAAGAAAATGCCCAAGTAACGCTCTTAAGGAGGTTACACATAATGCTCAAGAAGAGGTTATGAATGACAGATCCATATTCTCTGAAAACCCAGAAGATGTTATTGTCTTAGAAAAGATACAAGCCCAAGAGGATGCTCAGGTACCTGAAAGAAAAGAGAACTCTATGTTTTATACATATACAAGAGAGGTATGGGATCGCAAAGATATAATAATAGATGAGATATTCTCATTCTTAGTAGCTACTGAAGTATCTAAGGACATTGATGACATTAAACCACGTAGCATCGATGGATGTCGACAAAGAAAAGATTGGCCAAAATGGAAGAATGCTATTCAAGCAGAATTGGATTCCCTTAATAAACGTGGAGTGTTCGGACCTATAGTACAAACAACAAAAAATGTCAGACCGGTAGGTTACAAGTGGGTGTTTGTAATAAAGCGAAATAAAAAGAATGAAATCGCTCGATTTAAGGCACGATTAGTGGCACAAGAATTTTTTCAGAGACCCGGGATTGATTACGAAGAGACGTATCCTCCCATAATGGATGCAACAACGTTCCGTTATTTAATAAGTCTGACAGTTAAGAAAAAGCTGGACATGAGACTTATGGACGTTGTAACAGCCTATCTATATGGTGATTTAGATAGTGATATCTATATAAAAATCCTAGATGGATTTAACCTACCCAGCTCAAAAGCTAAGAACATGCATTTCATAAAGCTAATACGTTCATTGTATGGTTTGAAATAATCCGAAAGGATGTGGTACAACCGTCTTAGTTAATATATGAAAATGGAGGGATATGAGAATAATCATATATGCTCATGTGTCTTCATAAAGAAATCTAAGGAGGGTTTCGCTATAGTTGCATTATATGTCGATGGCATAAACTTAATTGGGATAAGACAAAATCAATGAGACTGCAAACTATCTGAAAAAAGGAGTTCGAGATGAAAGATCTCGGAGACACGAAATATTATCTCGGATTACAAATTGAGCATTACACTAATAGAATTTTAATACATCAATCCAAATACACAGAAAGTATATTTAACAGTTTAATATGGATAAAGCTCACCCCCTTAGCACTCCAATGGTTGTTCGATCTTTAGATATCAATAAAGACCCATATCGTCCTAAGGACGACAATGGAATGATGCTAGGACCCAAAGTACCGTACCTTAGTGCTATTGGGGCATTAATGTATCTATCACAATATACAAGGCCAGACATATCATTCTCTATCAATCTGTTGGCTAGATATAGCTCGGCGCCAACTCGCAAACTTTGGAATGGCATTAAACATGTGATGAGATATCTTCGTGGAACTACCGACATAGGATTATTTTATACTTATGGTTTATTTGACATCGCGAATCTAGTTAGATTTGCAGATTCAGATTATTTTTCTGATCCCCATAAAGGTTGTTCACAAACTGGATATGTGTTTCTTAATAGCAATGCAGCTATTTCTTGGCGTTCAACAAAACAGACAATGGTTGCTACCTCCTCAAATCACTCAAAAATATTGGCTCTCCATGAAGCAAGTAGATAATATATTTGGCTGAGATCGTTGATTCAACACATTCGTAGCTCCTGTCACCTTTTCTCCTACCACATATACCCCAACTATTATTCATGAGGATAATGCAGCATGTATTGCACAAATTCAAGGTAGATTCATTAAAGGAGTGTCACGACCCGTACCCGAGATAAGGGTACTAGTCGGAAACAACGCCCAGCCTACGCCGCAGAATCGGCGGTAGAACGCTGTCTAGATAATCTATCTAACAATATAATGAACCACCATAATGATAGTATACTCAATCACGGAACTAAGATAGAATGAGCACGAATCAGATAAAGAATAGAATAGTCACAATACAACTCATGAGTCTAAAATAATACATCAATGAGTCTGAAGAGTAACAAAATAAGCTGGAGACAAATCCAGTACAAAAGAATATACTACTAGGCTACAACTCCTGGGTCAACTGTCTCAGTTGGGATAAGTCCCTCTTGAGCCAGGGTCTCAGAATCTAAACCCACGACATCCTGGGGTCCATAATAGGTAGGGTACCACTCCTCAGTGTCATCTGGAAAAATATATCCAGTCAGGAAAGGAGCAGAGTACATCTCTAATAGCAGTTTTAATTAATGATAAAAACTATGTAATAGTAAATAGCTGTAGATAAACAAAATGCACAATAGATATAAGAGATATATGTACGATAAGGAAATACTGGAAATAAATACAATAATGAACAATATGCCAATGAAACAATAATACTAATAACTAAGTGTGTGAGTACTAGCTTAACATATGATCGGCTTGGGCAAGATGCAATGCGGCCTGGCTAATCATAAGTGCGGTTTATGATCAACACTATTCATTTACCAGTACTTTATTCAATAGGGATTTGATCATATATCTATACTAATACTCCCCACCCCCGACTGGTATAATAGATCCAACCACGGTATGCTATGGCACGAGATTCCCCAAGAAGATAGCTAGTCTTCCCGAGAATCGGTGTCTGTACATGTACAAGATAACCAATGAAACAATACTTGCACCATATACACCATATACCAAGGAATAACATCTCATAACGAGATCCGGATATACCAATCCGTGTAACCATAGTGTCAAGAGAACATGGATATCTACACTAGATACAGTGAACATAGAGGATATCATAAATGAGAAACTATCAGAGAATGTACTCGCCTGAAGTCCAATGAATAGTCTCACAGATGTCTGACTCGGTGCCTCGAAGACCTAGATATGGAATACAACATCAATACAAGGTCCCGGAAAGAGAACAAGTCAAACTAGTCAACTTCTAGGTCAATAAGTCAATTCTAAGTCAAAAGTCAACTATGGTCAACTCTAAAGTCAATTAAAGTCAACTATGGTCAAACCAAGGTCAATCCTCACAAACATCTATATAAATAATAATATAGAATAATAAATTAACCAATTTGGAACCATGGTTTTGAACCATCTTGGTACCCACACAAAGTATGCTCAAGATACATATAATATATACTCTAATATAATATATATACAAACCAATATTTTATACAATTAAAATAATATATCAATACTAGTATTATACCTCACAATAAGCACATATATATATACATATATATATACAATTATAATATATAATATATAAATTAAATCTGTCCAAATGTCACTGAAAATAGTGTGCTAAAATATAAATTTCAATAAACAGACTTATAGTGACAGTCCCGACTGTCACAGAAAAACTGTTGCCAAAACGCTGTATATATAACCCACTGCTGTCACAGTTTGATGACAGTTCAAACTGTCACAGAAAACCGTCGCTGAAGAATTGCCGCTCAAATCCGCCCGCAGCATTAATGACAGAACTGTCATTAATGCCGAAACACTGTTACAGCGGCTGTTGTTTTAATGACAGCAACTGTCATTAAATGCCACTGTCGCAAAACAAAACAAATAATATATAACTATATATATTAATAAATATAAATCAATATATATATATATAACAATTAAATAAATATATACTTATATATATACATAATCCTACACAATAAATATTAATAGTTACAAACACATTGCATGTATTAATGTACATATTTTTACATGGCTAGAAGCACACATAAAAATATATTCATTAATATACAAATAATTATATAATAATTATAATTAATATAATTACTCATTTAAACACATAAACATTTTTATAAAACATTTATATATTATTTATTTTATTAACATAAGTTGTAATATATATAAATGCATGTAAAGAAAACTACATATATATTTATACATCATATTAGTACACATAAAAATATATAGATCTATGCTACAATAAATACTATAATAAATACACTAAAAATAAATATATAACATCCATATAAATTTACTAACTATAATTCAAGAATTAAAACATACATAATTAGATCTATACAAAACACACACAATTGGAGAGTATCACACCGTATCCCACTAGATCTAGGATACGCATGCGACACGAGTCCAACACACAACCAATTGCACCCCGAAGGACACAAACAAGTTACAAATATTATTTATGACCAAATTAAAGTGTCAAATGTAGATCTATGTGTCCGTGTCAAAATACGATATGTACAAAGTCCCGTATCGGAGGGAAAACCCCCAAAACGACACGTATCACCAATTTGTTGGGATACGACCTACACGTACCCAATTGTGGATACGACACTAGCCCCAAACACATAAGCACATGCCCAATTGATCTATAGGATCAATTGACACACACAACAAAATGTCAATTCGGAATTCCCACAAAATTGACACAAAAAGCACCTTAACTTTCTCCATGGGTCTCCTATGAACACAAAACAAATCCTATGGCTAGTACATACATATGGGTTGATTTTACATGATTAAATCTCAGATTTAGAAGCTATTTTAATGAGAAAAACTGAATTATACCTATTGGGAGATGGATTCCCAATGAAACCTCCAATTGAGATGAACTTGCTTCCAAATTGTAGATCCTTGCTCCTCTTTGTAGATCCTTGCTTCCTCCTTCTAGATCTTTGCTTCTCAACTTTCTAATGGTGATTTGGGAAGAATTTGGAATAAATTTGGTAGAGAATTGGAATGGGAATGAAAGGAATTTGGGAGTGGGGAATTCTAGATCTAGATTTGGAATGAGAATGAGAGGAGAGATAAATTTCCCCCTTCTAATATAGGCCGGCCTTACCCCTTCCCCAAGCAATTATAAAATGTCCAATATACCCCTTGGGGCCTCTCATGAAGAAATAATTAAGGAAGGAAGCTTCTAGTCTAATGATTTAATTAATTTAATCAATCTCCTTTAACAATGGGCTTTCTAAATGGGCCAAGTCTAACTAATTAATTCATGTTGGTCCATGGGTCCAAACTAAACTAGTTGAGTCCACTAATATAAGTCCAAAATAATTAAATAACATCTAACAATAATTAAATAATACAACAAATAATTATTTACAATGCACAATATTTAATTAAATAGGAAAAGACTAAAATACCCTTTCCTAGAAATTGTGGTAGTGACAAGTCTACCCTCCTTAAAAAAATTTCGTACTCGAAATTCAAAGACGAAAACTACCCCCAAAAAATCACAAACAGAACTAAAGAATCACACTAACTATGAAAGAACATAACAATGAACAGAACATAACTATAAATAACAAACCTCAAGGTACAAACAAATATGGATAACGCTCTCGCATGTCATCCTCTCTCTCCCAGGTAGACTCCCCCGGAGAGTGATGCCTCCATGCGACGCGCACCAAAGGAATAGTCTGGTTCCTCAGCACCTTCTCTCTCCGATCCAGAATCTCAACTGGCTGCTCTGGATAGCTAAGAGTAGGGCCCACCTCTATCTCCGAGTGATCCAATACATGACTAGGATCTGCCACGTATTGTCTCAACTGCGACACATGAAATACGTTGTGCACTCCCTCCAATGCAAGTGGCAAGTCTAGTCTATAAGAAACTGCACCGATCCTCTCTAGAATAGTGAAAGGTCCGATGAATCGCGGACTAAGCTTTCCGCCTCCACCGAAGTGAATCGTGCCTCGTGTCGGAGAAATCCTCAGAAATACCAAACTACCCACCTATAACAAAATACCATCTTAAGAACTTAGTCTATAACAAATAAAAACAAGCACAAACAAAATCTAAACTATACCTCAAACTCCAAAGGTCTCTGATGGCTATCGGCCCAATGCCGCTGTCTGTCCTGCGCCACTCGAAGTCTGTCTCTAATCAACTGAACCTTCTCTGTTGCATCCACAACCATCTCTGGCCCAAGCAAAACTCTCTCTCCAACATCGTCCCAAGACAAAGGAGTACGACACATCCGACCATATAGAGCTTCAAAAGGTGACATCTCTATACTGGCCTGGTAACTGTTGTTGTAAGAAAACTCTACCAAATGGAGATGGTCCTCCCAAGAACCCCCGAAATCTAGTACATAAGTACGCAACATATCCTCGAGAGTCTGGATAGTCCTCTCTGACTGCCCATCTGTCTGGGGATGATATGCAGTACTGAACTTGAGCTGAGTACCCAAACTCTCCTGCAAACTCCTCTAGAAATGAGAAGTGAAACGACTATCTCGATCTGAGACTATGCTGACAGGAACTCCATGTATCCTAACGATCTGCCTCACATATATCTCTGCCAGCTTCTCCGTAGACAAACCCACCTTGAAAGGCAAAAAATGGGCCGACTTGGTCAACCTATCAACAATGACCCAAATTGCGTCTTTTCTTCCTGGAGATCGTGGAAGTCCGGACACAAAATCCATAGTAATGTGTTTCCACTTTCATTCTGGAATGGGTAATGGCTGAAGTAAACCTCCTGGCCTCTGCCTCTCGGCTTTCACCTATTGGCACACTAAGCATCTGGATACAAACTGTGCCACTTCCCTCTTCATGCCATACCACCACACACTCTCTCGCATATCCCTATACATCTTATTAGCACCTGGATGAATACTGAGAGCGATGCGCTTCCTGCAACACCTCCTCTCGCAACTCCCCACTAGGCACACACAATCTAACTCCATGCCTCAAAGATCCATCCTCTGTAATAGTGAAATCATCCTCCAATCCTGCTCTCACCTGAGCTCTGATACTCCTTAGAGATACATCATCATACTGTGGTGCCTTGATCCTGACCATCAAATCTGAGTGTATCTGCAATCCACACATCTGCATAGCACACCCAGGAACAATCACCTCAATACCCAAGCTCTCCAAGTCCTCCAACAAATATCGATCCTGCGTCAAGAACATAGCTACCGGATACCTGCTCAAAGCATCGGCAACTACATTGGCTTTCCCAGGATGATATTGCAAAGAGATATCAAAATCCTTCATCAGTTCCAACCACCGACGCTGCCTCATGTTCAACTCCTTCTGCGTGAAAACGTACTTCAAGCTTTTGTGGTCTGTGAAGATCTCCACACGCTCTCCGTACAAATAATATTTTCACAACTTCAGGGCGAATATGACAGCTGCCAACTCCAAATCATGGGTAGGATAGTTTTTTTCATGAGTACGCAATTGCCTGGATGCATAGGCAATCACTTTTCCATGCTGCTGAAGAACACAACCTAAACCCTTTCCTGATGCATCACTATAAATAGTGAAACCTTCGGACCCTGATGGCAACGTCAAAATAGGAGCAGACGTCAACTTCTTCTTCAACTCCTCAAAAGCAACCTGGCAATCCTCCGTCCAAACAAACTCCACATCCTTCCTTGTGAGTCTGGTTATCGGCTCGACAATCCTCGAAAAATCTTGCACAAATTTTCTGTAGTAGCCTGCAAATCCCAAGAAACTCCTGATCTCTGCTACCGAACTCGGAGTCTTCTAAGATTCCACTACTAAAATCTTCTTCGGATCCACTGAAATACCATCACCAGTCACAACATGCCCCAAGAACTCCACCTTGTCCAAGAAAAACTCACACTTGGACAGCTTTCCATACAACTTCTCCTTCCTCAGCACATCCAACACAATCCTCAAATGCTCCTCATGCTCCTCCGGTGTCCTCGAGTATATGAGTATGTCGTCGATGAACACCACCACGAACTTGTTAAGGTACTGGTGGAACACCTTGTTCATCAAGTTCATAAATACCGCCGGTGCATTAGTCAAACCAAACGGCATCACCATAAACTCGTACTGACCATACCGAGTTCTAAAAGCAGTCTTCGGTATGTCCTCCGGCTTCACCTTCACCTGATGGTAGCCTGATCTCAAATCTATCTTAGAAAATACTTTGGCACCACTCAACTGATCAAACAGATCATCAATCCGTGGTAAAGGATACTTATTCTTGATAGTGAGATTATTCAAAGCCCTGTAATCAATGCACATGCGCACCGATCCATCCTTCTTCGGTACAAACAATACCGGGGCTCCCCATGGTGAAGAACTCGATCTGATAAACCCCTTATCCTATAATTCGTCCACCTGCTTCTTCAACTCGACCAGCTCGCTGTTGTTTACTCTATAGACATGCTGTGAAATTGGTTCTGCACCTGGCACCAAGTTTATAGAAAATTCAACATCTCGATCTGGCGGCAATCCTGGCAATTCCTCAAGAAACACATCCAAGAATTCTGCTATCAACGGATGTAGCAACTCCTTGTCTTCCACCATAGCTCCACAAATAATTCCTTCTCCCTGCTCTGCAGCTCCTCTAGCAAACTCGAACTCTGGCTCTCCTGGCGGACCAAACAAAACTCTACCTCCTCTACAATCTATGCTAGCACGGTGCCTACTCAACCAATCCATCCCGAGTACAATGTCGTAGCTCGGAAGTGGCATTACAAGTAGACACGCACTCAACTCCCGGCCTCCCAAAGTAACTCTCCGGTCCTTGCAAATATCATTAACCAGGATAATGCCTCCCCCGGTCATGATCTTGCAAGTCCTAAGCAAAGACTCAGCTACCAAACCATGCTTTAGAGCAAAAGAAACAGATACAAAACTATGGGAAGCACCACTATCAAACAAAGCTAAAGCTGGAATGGAATCAAGAAGAATAGAACCTGCGATAACATCTCCGGTGGGTTCCTCCTCTTCGACGGTCATAGCAAACTCTCGTCCCTGCCGAGCACCTCCCTGTTGTTGATGCTGGACAAAACGCTGCTGCTGTGTCGGAAGCGGTCCCCTCGGCTGTGCTGCAGGTGGTCTCGTCTGTGCCCTCGGAGCTGGAGCTGCTCCCTGAACTGCACGACGAGGACACTCCCTCGATTGATGCCCTTCAGTACCACAATACAAACAAACTCCTAGCCTCCTCCTGCAAACTTCCCAGATGTGGCCGGGCTTCTTGCAGAAGTTGCATGGAGCTTGCTGTAACTGTCTCTGCTGCTGAGGTGCCTGGTGAAAAGGTGCTCTTGCTGGAGTCTGGTTCTGCTGTGGCTGCTGGAAAGGTCTGGACTGGAAATAAGGACGTTTGGCAGATACTGCACTACCGTTGGCCCCCAGAAAAGAATCACGGTCTCTCTTGGTCTTCAAACCCAAATCCCGCTCAACCTTGCGTGCCTCCGCAAGTATCTCCAAGTATGTCTCATAAAAAGACGGAATGAGGATCAATATGGCACAAGATGTAAGACATCAAGGAAAGGACAGTTTAAAGGATCAAGTATCAATGTCAAAGGAGAATAGTTGAATCAAAAGAATTTTTTTAGATGTGATTGAGTATCTCAGCCTATATCCTATATCCTATCGCAGGCTCGCAGTAGTACAACTAAGTTGTCGCACTACCACGATATCACATACTTGTGAAGCTAGACCTGCATGGGCCACCACCAAAAATGTGTCACGACCCGTACCCGAGGTAAGGGTACTAGTCGGAAATAACGCCCAGCCTACGCCGCAGAATCGGCGGTAGAACGCTGTCCAGATAATCTATCTAACAATATAATGAACCACCATAATGATAGTATACTCAATCACGGAACTAAGATAGAATGAGCACGAATCAGATAAAGAATAGAATAGTCACAATACAACTCATGAGTCTAAAATAATACATCAATGAGTCTGAAGAGTAACAAAATAAGCTGGAGACAAATCTAGTACAAAAGAATATACTACTAGGCTACAACTCCTGGGTCAACTGTCTCAGTTGGGATAAGTCCCTCTTGAGCCAGGGTCTCAGAATCTAAACCCATGACATCCTGGGGTCCATAATAAGTAGGGTACCACTCCTCAGTGTCATCTGGAAAAATATATCCAGTCAGGAAAGGAGCAGAGTACATCTCTAACAGCAGTTCTAATTAATGATAAAACTATATAATAGTAAATAGCTGTAGATAAACAAAATGCACAATAGATATAAGAGATATATGTACGATAAGGAAATACTGGAAATAAATACAATAATGAACAATATGCCAATGAAACAATAATACTAATGACTAAGTGTGTGAGTACTAGCTTAACATGTGATCGACTTAGGCAAGATGCAATGCGGCCTGGCTAATCATAAGTGCGGTTTATGATCAACACTATTCATTTACCAGTACTTTATTCAATAGGGATTTGATCACATATCTATACTAATACTCCCCACCCCCGACTGGTATAATAGATCCAACCACGGTATGCAATGGCACGAGATTCCCCAAGAAGATAGCTAGTCTCCCCGAGAATCGGTGTCTGTACATGTACAAGATAACCAATGAAACAATACTTGCACCATATATACCATATACCAAGGAATAACATCTCATGACGAGATCCGGATATACCAATCCGTGTAACCATAGTGTCAAGAGAACATGGATATCTACACTAGATACAGTGAACATAGAGGATATCATAAATGAGAAACTATCAGAGAATGTACTCGCCTGAAGTCCAATGAATAGTCTCACAGATGTCTGACTCAGTGCCTCGAAGACCTAGATATGGAATACAACATCAATACAAGGTCCCGGAAAGAGAACAAGTCAAACTAGTTAACTTCTAGGTCAATAAGTCAATTCTAAGTCAAAAGTCAACTATGGTCAACTCTAAAGTCAATTAAAGTCAACTATGGTCAAACCAAGGTCAATCCTCACAAACATCTATATAAATAATAATATAAAATAATAAATTAACCAATTTGGAACCATGGTTTTGAACCATCTTGGTACCCACACAAAGTATGCTCAAGATACATATAATATATACTCTAATATAATATATATACAAACCAATATTTTATACAATTAAAATAATATATCAATACTAGTATTATACCTCACAATAAGCACATATATATATACATATATATATACAATTATAATATATAATATATAAATTAAATCTGTCCAAATGTCACTGAAAACAGTGTGCTAAAATACAAATTTCAATAAACAGACTTATAGTGACAGTCCCGACTGTCACAGAAAAACTGTTGCCAAAACGCTGTATATATAACCCACTGCTGTCACAGTTTGATGACAGTTCAAATTGTCACAGAAAACTGTCGCTGAAGAATTGCCGCTCAAACCCGCCCGCAGCATTAATGACAGAACTGTCATTAATGCCGAAACACTGTTACAGCGGCTGTTGTTTTAATGACAGCAACTGTCATTAAATGCCACTGTCGCAAAACAGAACAAATAATATATAACTATATATATTAATAAATATAAATCAATATAAATCAATATATATATATATATATATATATATATATATATATATATATATATATATATATATATATATATATATATATATATATATATATATATATATATATATATATATATATATATAACAATTAAATAAATATATACTTATATATATATACATAGTCCTACACAATAAATATTAATAGTTACAAACACATTGCATGTATTAATGTACATATTTTTACATGGCTAGAAGCACACATAAAAATATATTCATTAATATACAAATAATTACATAATAATTATAATTAATATAATTACTCATTTAAACACATAAATATTTTTATAAAACATTTATATATTATTTATTTTATTAACATAAGTTGTAATATATATAAATGCATGTAAAGAAAACTTCATATATATTTATACATCATATTAGTACACATAAAAATATATAGATCTATGCTACAATAAATACTATAATAAATACACTAAAAATAAATATATAACATCCATATATATTTACTAACTATAATTCAAGAATTAAAACATAAATAATTAGATCTATACAAAACACACACAATTGGAGAGTATCACACCGTATCCCTCTAGATCTAGGATACGCATGCGACACGAGTCCAACACACAACCAATTGTACCCCGAAGGACACAAACAAGTTACAAATATTATTTATGACCAAATCAAAGTGTCAAATGTAGATCTATGTGTCCGTGTCAAAATACGACATGTACAAAGTCCCGTGTCGGAGGAAAAACTCCCAAAATGACACGTATCACCAATTTGTTGGGATACGACCTACACGTACCCAATTGTGGACACGACACTAGCCCCAAACACATAAGCACATGCCCAATTGATCTATATGATCAATTGACACACACAACAAAATGTCAATTCGGAATTCCCACAAAATTGACACAAAAAGTACCATAACTTTCTCCATGGGTCTCCTATGAACACAAAACAAATCCTATGGGTAGTACATACATATGGGTTGATTTTACATGATTAAATCTCAGATTTAGAAGCTATTTTAATGGGAAAAACTGAATTATACCTATTGGGAGATGGATTCCCAATGAAACCTCCAATTGAGATGAACTTGCTTCCAAATTGTAGATCCTTGCTCCTCTTTGTAGATCCTTGCTTCCTCCTTCTAGATCCTTGCTTCTCAACTTTCTAATGGTGATTTGGGAAGAATTTGAAATGAATTTGGTAGAGAATTGGAATGGAAATGAAAGGAATTTGGAAGTGGGGAATTCTAGATCTAGATTTGGAATGAGAATGAGAGGAGAGAGAAATTTCCCCCCTTCTAATATAGGCCAGTCTTACCCCTTCCCCAAGCAATTATAAAATGTCCAATGTACCCCTTGGGGCCTCTCATGAAAAAATAATTAAGGAAGGAAGCTTCTAGTCTAATGATTTAATTAATTTAATCCATCTCCTTTAACAATGGACTTTCTAAATAGGCCAAGTCTAACTAATTAATTCATGTTGGTCCATGGGTCCAAACTAAACTAGTTGAGTCCACTAATATAAGTCCAAAATAATTAAATAACATCTAACAATAATTAAATAATACAACAAATAATTATTTACAATGCACAATATTTAATTAAATAGGAAAAGACTAAAATACCCTTTCCTAGAAATTGTGGTAGTGACAAGGAGACAGGACCAAGCACATCTTATCGAAGTTTTTCTATACTCATGAGCTTCAGAAGAACTTTGATATTGACGTCCAACAAGTTCGCTCAAGTGATAATCTTGCATACTTGTTCACCAAATCGTTGCCAAAGTCAACTTTTCAAAAATTAGTTCATGGAATTGGAATGCGACGTCTTCATCAACTGATTGTTCAGGATCAACATCATCAGGGGGAGTGATTATTTTCAAGGGGAGATACATTTTGTATGGACTATAACGCGTTGTACTCTTTTTCCTTAGTCATGGATTTTTTCCATTGGATTTTCCTTGATAAAGTTTTAATGAGGCAACATTAAGCGTGTTCAACACCTATGTAAGTCATCCCAAATATTGTACTCTTTTCTTTTGCACAGGTTTTGTCCTAATGGATTTTTCTGGTAAAGTTTTAACGAGGCAATAGACTTATAAATGATAGTCATCCAAAGGGAGAGTGTTATAACATGGGTTACTAAAGGGTTGGATTTTTACTTTGTTTTTAGTCTCACATTGGTTAGAGATTATATTATATCTTCATTGGGTTGTATAAATAAGACATTTGCCTCCCACTATGTGATTACACTAATAAGAGATCTTTTTTTCTATTTTCTTCTTCTTTCTTCTACGTTATTCTAACAAATAGTTAGATTACAATATATATTAGGAGTGTAGAGTTTCAGCTGGAAAAGATTAAAACCTTACTAAAGAAAACTAAGAAAGGACATGCAAATTAAACAACGTGAATGATTGATTAATGTATTCCTTGTGCTCAATCATTTACGGTCGCCCTTTGACCTTTTATTTTATTGTATTGTCATATTCATATCTAGTTTTCAGAGTTTTTATTTTTATTTTTATTTTAAAATATATAGCATATCTTATTCATTACGTGTCCGCATAATATGTTGTCACTTTCCTAATCAACTTTAATTTCTAGAATTAGGTCAAGGTGTAAAGTGGTCTTGGGCAGCCCGAAACTCAGCCAAGACCAACTCAATCAAATCCTAGATGGGCCGGCCTAGATCCGGTCCAAGCTTGAGACCGATTTTCCCTACTCTTCCAAAGGCTCGGGCCAGATTATCCATTTATAGATCTGCTCTGGTTCGCTCCTTTAACCAGGTTGAACCGAATTTGCTTTCCTCAGGCTCATATATCCTAATACGTGGTGACTTGATGCCCTGTCATGTTGAACCTTTCTTCCGCTGAAGGTTTTTGGCTTGGCTATTCCACTGAGGAGTCCTTTTCGGTAGAAGTGATATTTATTTAAATATTTTTCATACTTCTACAAGGTCCCCTTCAAAAAAATTTAAAATGGTTTTCGAAAACACTTTGAAGAGTAGAAACATGTCCAACTTAAGGAGGCATTTCCACGGAAAGGCTTATTTTTAGTATTAGGTGGACGGTATTTTAAAATATATATATTCTTCGGATTCTGTGCAGGGCTGTTAAGATGCACGCAATTTCAGAGGCGAAAGCTTTTGCTGTTGTCATCACCCTTTGTATGCCATCCTAGGGATTTGAATCACTGCCTCTTTCTTTCCATAAGTGCGAGATCCGTGATACAAAAGAAAACTCCTTGTCTTCTCTCAAGGCTTTCACAAGAAAGGGTTTAATCTTTTCGAACTTTGTAGCTCCATGCAAAAAACTACAGGTAATCTCTATGTTTAATAGATGAACACTGCCCCAAAGGACTGTATAGGTGTCTGTGATCGTATCCTATACATATCTGAAGGTTGGTAGTTCGAGCAACGGAGGAATCACTTTAATCTTTTTGCGAGGGAATTAAGCGAGATGAGTACGGTGCGGCCTGGGTGCGGTGCAGTGCGGATGTGGTTGCGGTGCGGTGTGGGACCTTCGGGCTGGGTTAGATTCAAGTTGGAACTGTAGCCTTTGGGTCGATTAGTGTAAAAATCTTTGCCCTTCGGGCCGGATTGCCTTCAGGCTGGGATTGTAGGCCTTCGGGTCGATTAGTGTAAAAAAAAAATTGGCCTAGTTATGAGGTCTTAGATTCACTGTGTAAGTAACATTTTCTTCTAACATATATATATATATATATATATATATATATATATATATATATATGAGAATGAATGTTTATGAAATAACAGTTGTTGGATCTCTCTTTTTGAACCGTACAGATTAGTCTCTTAACTACCTAATTTATAGATTCAACGACTGATATTTCGTAGATATTCGAGATGTTTAATAATATGAATCACAATCTCTCTCTCTTATATATATATATATATATATATATATATATATATATATATATATATATATATATATAATTGTTATTAGAGTTAATTGTCGAAATAGTACATGAGGAATATAGTGTTTGTCATATTTGTGATCGAACTTTTTTTGGTCGAAATGGTGCATGAGCTTTGCATTTTGGGTCAATTAGTGCCTGAAGTAAATTCCGTTAGTATTTTTGGATGAAAATCGAAAAAAATGGACATGTGATGGTCACGTGCCCTATTTTTAATGGTTCTTTTGTCAAGTTTTTTGATTTGGACTTGTATTTTTTAATGATTTTTAACTATTTTTATCCAAATAATTTTTTTCGAACACTAATATTCTTCTGAAAATGATAGTCCAAAACCAAAAACTTGACAAAAGACTATTAAAAATAGGGCACATTACCATCACATATCCATTTTTATCCAAAAATACCAACAAAATTTACTTTAGGTACTAATTGAGCCAAAATGCAAAGCTCGTGCACCATTTCGACAAAAAAAAAAAAAATTCGTTCAAAAAAATGACACACACTACATTTTTCATGTACCATTTCGACAATTAACTATTGTTATTATTAATAAATGGATAGACCCACAGGCCGATCTGGCCCTGCACCCTCACT
This sequence comes from Iris macrosiphon, assembly GCA_036927795.1. Lineage (NCBI taxonomy): Eukaryota > Viridiplantae > Streptophyta > Magnoliopsida > Asparagales > Iridaceae > Iris > Iris macrosiphon. Next base: position 153,136,287 of record JAYESA010000012.1, on the reverse strand, counting down.
CACTCTACTTAGTCATGAGTCCGGACTAGGTTTCAGTGTTTGTGTCAAAGCTCGACCCGGCCGAATTCGGTCAAACTTGGGTCAGGGCTGAGCAAGGGCGGAGCCAGGATTCTAGTTTACCCCGGGCTGAACTCAAAACATGCTAAAAAAAATTTTAACACAAATTATTTCTCAGAATGTCATCATATTCCAAATGTGTGCTTCAAAATATCATTTTCGGACAAAAAACAGTTATCAAATGACATAGGTTGAATTTCATAAGTAGACATGTTGCTTAAGATAATTAGGAAAACATCATCTTTATATATAAGATGAAAAATGGAAAAAAAACATGGAGAATAAAGATGCAATATTCGACGAATCTGCTCTCTTTACTTCTGCCTTCAAAAAATCTCCTTAAACTTTTCTGCCTTCCAAAAATCTCCTTCAACTTCTTCTATCCAGGAAAGAAAATCTACCACAAAATGAAGGCCAATCAAAGACAAATAAAGATAATGAAAGAGAATGATAGAATAATAAATACCAATATAGGACACTTACTAGCGAAATTACTAGCGACATACTAGCGACAAAAATCTAGAAAATCACAGGTCTGCGAAGAATTTTTGACGGACAATCTCAGGTCAGCGACTACCTAGCGACGGATAATTCCGTCGCTAAAACGTCTGAGACACACAAATGTACAAACATGTATCAGGGTCCGTCGCTAAAATTCGTCGCTAATCCGTCACTAATTATGTTGGTAAGTAGTCAGAAAGTTTAGCGACGGACTAGCGACGAACTATGTGAGCCCAGAATGTGCAAAATCGTCTGGAAAATTTAATAATTTTTGGGCTCAAATAATCTGTCGCTATTATGTCGATAACTAGTCAGAAAGTTTAGCGACCAAACACTTAGGGCATGCGAGAGACTATTTCGATCGAAAATGGATTAGCAAATATCGAATTTTTGTTGTATACTAGCTCGCTAGCTTGTTGGGACACACTGCTCGTACAATTGTAGCAAGCTAGTTTCGAGGTGATTCTATCTTCAATTATCATAAATTGTTGAATTCGACGAGCAATTTCGTGCCGATATATTTAGAGGACTCGAGTTCTCGAATAATTAAGATCGAGCACAAACACGATTTAATTTAGTACTGTTAGGTATTGGATGACCATACTCAGACAAGTAGAATGGAAGCCTCTCAGCCAATAATATATTTAGTCAAGCACAAACGCGTGTTCCTACTACCGGAAATATGTTAATACAAACACACACAATTACAGTGTACATATTACATTTACAATTGCATAGTACTAACCTCTTCCAAAAAAACTGGGGTGGCCTGGAGCCAACTAATAGCTCCGCCTCTGGGGCTGAGCCATGTATAAGTGAGAATCCACTTTTAAAAACTGGAAAAGGAAGTCGTGAAGTCATCAACATCACTTTTTATGCTACTTTTGATCGAGAAAGGAAAAGAGAGTAAAAAAAAACGCAGACAGAACTGAATTTCTCTTCTTCTCATATACGAAAAGGTAAATAAACAAGCAAACGATATAACAATTCCAAGTTCTAACAATTACAGAAAGTACAGGGACGGATACAAATATTTTCGACCGTTACGAATATGTTCGATTTGATTTTTTTTCTAAATTTTTTTGTTTTGAATTTTGGCTGTGCTCGGTGGTGGCGCATGTCAGTCGACGCGCTCAAGGTGATCGGAGCGAAGCTGAAGAAGCAATGGGACTTCTCCATCGAACCCTGCAGTAAAGCCGTGGAATGGGTGGACTCGCTCAACAACTCGTACTACACTAACAATCTCACTTGCAATTGCAACTCCGCTGGTTCCTGCAACGTTGTCCACATGTAACTATAAACTAAGCACTAATTACCTCTACTAAATTAATTATTCGATTGACACTCCAATTATAGGATACGAGTGTTTTTTACTTTGATATCTCAATTTTATAAATTATTTTTCTGAAATATATTTTGTCAATTTTGAAACATGTCGAAATCAGCTAAAGTATATCTTCTTGTAATACAAGAACACAATTTAAGTACTTGTATTGTCAGATATTCTTTTAAAATAGTGCTTCAAAATTGACGAAATTTTTTTTTCCCAAAAAATAATTTATAATTGCACGTGCGCTATAATTGGGGGTGTTATTAGAATAATTTAGCCTCTATAATTATCAATAATCTAATTGAATCACTTTGCTAATAATGCAGCGAGCTCAAGGGTCAGAACCTTACAGGTGAGCTTCCGGCCGAGATTGCCAATCTGAAGCAACTAAACATTTTGTGAGTCTTTCATTAAGATTTTGTTGCCTATAGTAATAATTTTACTTTTTATTTTTTATTTTTTCCAAAGAAAATGTCATTGATTTTAGCTCTTTGCATGAGCAGAGACCTCACAAGGAATTATCTTAATGGAACCATTCCTGCAGCCTGGGCTTCACTTCCACTCACCAACTTGTAAGTAACAAATTTCCTTTTTCATATTAACTCGTCAGAAAAAAAATCTAGCTTAGGTCCCAGTGACATTTCCTAAATTGGTTATGGTCCCTGTGACTAGCCAACTTAAAAAAATTGTTCATGTTGTGTTTTATTTTTTAGGTTTTGTTTGGTACGAGAGATGTTGTATAGCCAGAAATAAAATCTTCTAGAATCAAATTCATTGGAAGCGGGTGTGGATTATTGAAAAGATTTATGTTTAAGTCTTGCTCTCAACGTAAAAATAAATAAAATATATTCCCATATTATGTTCGGTGTATAATCTTTCTCAAAATATATAATTAACATTCTTGATTTACATTAAGTTCAATTTATTGATTATTCTTTTACATTAAAATTATGTTATTGTCTCCTTATTATTGTATAGAAGACATTGATTCATGATTTAATATTTTAGATTACTTTATATGAATTAGTTAATCAATGGTTTGGAAGTTAACCTGACTTGAACTGAGCTAGAACTCCACTCGACTAAGCAGACCTAATTGATCAGAATCTATAAATCCAATCCGAATTCGCTAACGTACCCAATCAGACAAATTTGGATTCGAACTCGATTAGACTGAACCTGAACTCAATCTTGACCTGAATAGACCTGAATTTGAACCGGATACGACCGATCGGAACAGGAGCAAGACCTGAATTACCCGGGTATGACCAAACTTCAATTATTCTCAAGAAATAACCACATATTTTGAAGGACCTCGTTTGTACCCTAGTTGACTAGTCATAGGACACCGAACCAATTTTGTAGAAGTTCCAGGGATCTAAACCAAATTTGACGTACCCATTATGGAATTATGGTAATTATCTCTGTTTTTACACAGGTCACTTCTGGGAAACCGAGTTTCTGGGAGAATCCCAGAAGAACTGGGAAACATGATTACTCTCAAGTCTCTGTAAGTCCCCCTCCCCTCTTTATTATTTTTATTTTTTTGTGACTATTTTGACAATATTTTGGAAATCTGCAGGGTTTTGGAGGACAACCAAATGGAAGGTCCAATTCCAACTAGCCTCAATAAACTAATAAACTTAGAGAGGCTGTGAGTATGCTCAAAATCCTTTGATAGTAACAAACTATTTTTCTGTTAATATTTTGCAATAATTGGTTCATTTCGTTACTGCAGCTTTCTTTCTGGGAATAACTTCTCTGGGGAGTTGCCCGATCTTGGCAGCCTCAAGAACATGACTACCTTGTGAGTCAAAATTCCCTCCACCTATTCTAAGATTACATTGAACTTAGGCCTCGTTTGGTTCGCGGAAAGGAAAGGAAAGGAAAGGAAAGGAAAGGAAATCAATTCCTTATTTTTTTTCTGTTCTTTGGGAAATTACAATTCACGTTGATTTTTCTTTCCGTGTTTGAAAATGCAAAAGAGAAGGAAAAGTGAATACTTAAAGGTAGGAAAGTGATTTAACCATTTTCCTTCCTAATTTTCTTTTCATTAGGAATCAATTTTCTTCTCCTCATTTCCTTTGGCTTCCAAACATAGGGAAGTAATCACTTTCCTTTTTCAACCTTATGATTCCGCGAACCAAACGAGACTTAGATAAGATTAATTCGAATCTGGTGTCACCTATTTCTGTTCCATATTTCTGTCCATTTTCTATTACATGTGGGCTCCACTTTTTTTTAGTACCGACTGGAGTCCATATGTAATAGGGTGGGGACAAAAATATGCAACATAATTAATAGGAAAGCAGATCTGCTCTGGATTAATTCTAAAACTACATTAAATGAAATCTGAAAGGGTGTTAAGTGTAATACAAGAGCATATAGTTTCTATTGATACATAAGGGTGTCTGTGAAATTTATGCTTAAATCATACCACAGATAATCATGTTGTTGATACCTAAAAAAAGTGTTGGTATATTAGAATGTATTAGGGGGTTTTATGTAAGATGGAGGGTTGTAAAGCTATATATATATATATAGCCAAGAGATTATTAATAAAAAATAGAACTCCAAAATATTCTACATGGTATCAGAGCACAAATCCTAGCCGCCGCCACCGCTGCTGCGCCACTACCACCGTCGCCTACCACCACCGTCGCCGCCGCCGCGAAGCCACGACTTCTGCGGAGCCCGGAGGAGCCTTCTGCTGCGATTTCCGGCGTCTCCAGCGGGTCATTCCGGACGTTGACATCGAAGGCCTAGATCTGATGGGAGAGAGGCATGATCGGGTCTAAGAGAGGACGAAGACGACGAACGTGAATCGTGGGACGGGTGTGAGGTATAAGGTGATCGGAGAAGAGGAGGATCGATGGAGGAGATCATCAAGAAGTTGGACCCTGCGGAGGTCGCAACGTTGATGAAGTTGATGAAACTGACGGCTGGTGAGAGCGCGACACGAACACCGGCGAAGTTGGAGCTTCCCTCCATCGATCTGAAGTTTGATGGACCGGTCACCTACCTGAGTTGGACACGACGGGTGAGGAGAATCCTCGCAGGGAAGAACCTGGAGGGTTTCTTGTCAGGAGAGAAGACAGAGCCGGATGAGGGCTTGGCAGGACGCGACGAGTGGAAGTCCACTCATATGGTGATATATATTTGGCTCCTCAATTCTTTAGTCCAGTCGATTGCCGCCACAGTGGATGGCCTTGAGATGGTAAATGACGTGTGGGAGAAGTTGAGGAGGATCTACGATGGTGTGGGGAATAACTTGAGGGTTTTCCAGATCAAGGGGGAGATCGACGACACCGTACAGGAAGAGAAGACGGTGCATGAGTATGCCACGGAGTTGGAGCGTCTGTGGTTGGATTACGATCACTCCTCAGATCGGACGAGCTGCAAGGACCCGAAGTGTAAGAAGAGACATGTATGTCTGAAGGAGAGGACGATGAAGTTTCTTAAGGGACTGACCGCAGTGTTTGCTCAGAGGACAACACTACTTCTAGCCCAACCGAAGATCCCTACACTTGAGGAGGCTATCTCAGCCATAATCCAGGAGAAGACTCGCATCAAGCTGCAGGCAGGGACATGTGGTCCTCCTGAAGTGAAGTTAGCACTGACGGTTGCCAATTCAGGCGGCACAGGACCTAAGGGAGACCCCCGACAGTACTACAAATGCAGGGAGATGGGCCATCTGAGGTATGCTTGCACCAAACCACCTAAGGAGGGAGATTCAGGTGGTGGACATGGACAGTTTGGAGGACGTGGCCGTGGTCGTGGGGGTCGACGGGGTGGTCGAGAAGGTTATCGGACGAACCTGCTGGTAGTAGAAGGCGAGGAGGGAACTGATGGTGCCTATACTGAGGAGGATCAGACACTGCTGGACATGCTGGAGGTACTCAGGAGAAAGCAGAGAGCGTCAAGCAATGGAGACAGGAGGAGTAAGACTGAGGAGGCGTCAACCTCAGTCTTCGCCAGAGGTAACGCTGTCATGTATGCCCATCCATCGGAAGGTGCTGACTACTCACTCGTCCTTGCATCTATGTCTTCCATTAGATCGTCAGACTAGATTGTTGATTCGGGTGTGTCTTGACACATGACAGGGAATGCTAGTGAGTTATCTTCCTACACTCACCTAGCATCGGCGGACAACTTTCAAACAACCGATGGTACTTTCCAGCCAGTGGTCGGTAAGGGTACTATCGATTGTACGGGTTCAGTAAAATTATTCAATATTTTGCATGCTCCTTCTTTTTCAGTCAGTCTTTTGTCCATTAGTTCTATAATCCTCCAAATAAAATGCATTGTCTTTTTTGATATTCCTAAGGTGATCTTACAGGAGAAGGGGACGGGACGAAGACTTGGGACTGGCACTTGGCATGATGGACTGTGGTACCTGGATAGGAAAGGACTAGATTCGGCATTAATGTCTGTGGCAGAGGGCAGGAATAGGAGGACCGAAGATGAGTGCCGAGGATACACTGATACTCCACCACAGGCGGTTGGGGCACTCCTCTTTTGGTATTTTGAGTAGGTTGTATCCATCTATTTATGAGAAAGCAAATAAAGAGAAACTAGTATGCGATGAATGTGATTTTAGCAAACTTACTAGGAGCTCATATGTTAGTGCGGGCCATAGGAACTCTTATGTTTTTGATATTATACATTCTGATGTTTGGGGACCATGTGCCACAACTACTATGAATGGTTACAAGTATTTCGTTTCTTTTATTGATTGTTCCTCTCGTGTCACCTGGCTGTATTTGATGAAGAATAAGAGTGATGTCTTTACCTATTTTTGGGACTTTCATAAACATGTCCAGACTTAGTACAGAGCAGTGGTGAAGGTACTGAGGTCTGACAATGGGACATAGTATACCAACAAAGCACTTGAGGAATACCTGTCAGCCTAAGGGATACAGCATCAGACCACTTGTGCATACACACCAGCACAAAATGGAGTGAGAGAAAGGAAGAACAGACACCTGCTGGAGGTGGCAATGAGCATGATGATCGCCATGAATGTCCCACAGAGTGTGGGGGCATGCAGTGTTGACAGCAACTCAACTGATCAACAGGCCATCGAAAGTACTGGGATGGAAGTCTTCTTGTGAGATATTGCAAGAAAATAATAGTTGGATACTCCCGCTGACGGTGTTTGACTGCGTATGTTTTGTGAAGGACAACAGACGTTGTTGGAAAACTTGACCCTAGAGTAGTCAAGTGTGTCTTCGTGGGCTATTCGGCGACTCAGAAGGGGTATGTGTGCTGGAGCCCAATAGTGAAGAAGAGGTTTGTGAGCATAGATGTCCACTTCAGGGAGCTTGAGCCATACTACCGTCGGGAGGGAACCTCATCCATGGGCAACTCACCTGACACTGAGAGTATGAGGCGAGAGAGGAAGATTGGTGAGAGTTTGGTGACAGATTTAGGAGTATGGCATGAAGGAACGGTTGAGGAGGAGAGTGAAGAGGAACAGGGGGAGGAGATGAGAGGTGTTAGACCCACGGTTCAGGGGGAGTTACTTACCTACAGCAGGAAATGGAAGCAAACTGCAGGACCAATACCTATAGTGCCAGTGCCAAGTTCCTTGCCTGCGTCCGTCTCGACTCCTGAGACACCTACACCACCACCACCTGATTTTCCTTCAGGTGATATCATTCTTCCTACCCCTCCCACACCATTATCAGTCGGGAGGACCACTCGCATCAATGGGAAAAATCCTCCTGATAGATATGGTTGGGACCTTGCTCAGTTTGTTTCATATGATAACATCTCTTCTTCTTATGGAGCATTCATTGCGCCTTTGGATAGTATTACTGTACCTAACAATTGGCAGGTTGTCAAGAACGACCCAAAGTGGAAAGCGGCAATGTATGAGGTGTTATGGGCTCTTGAGAAGAACCATACTTGGGAACTGGTAAAACTGCCAGAGGGGAAGAGGGCAGTCGAATACAAGTGGGTCTTTATTGTGAAGCAGAACCCAGATGGACAGGTTGAGCGCTACAAGGCTCGACTGGTGGCAAAATGATATTGTCAGGCGCACGACATTGATTACGACAAGACTTTTGCACCAGTGGCGAAGATGAGCACTGTCAGGACCCTATTTTTTTGGCAGCGAATGGTGAATGGAAGCTACAACAACTGGATGTGAAGAATGTGTTTCTTCATGAGGATCTAGTAGAGGTGTACATGGAGATACCACCAGGATTCTGTACTGATAAGACAGGGTGCAAGGTCTGCAGGTTGAAGAAGTCCCTCTATGGACTGAAGCAGTCTCCTCGAGCGTGGTTTAACAGATTCAGGAGGGCGATGATAGGGATGGGATATCGGCAGATCAACGCTGATCACACTGTATTTTTCCGTCGGAGTGGAAGCCACATCACCATGCTTGCGGTGTATGTGGACGATATGATTATCACAGGAGATGATGAGCAGGAGATTGCTCGACTCAAGGGGAAGCTTGGCAAGGAGTTCGAGATGAAGGACCTTGGCCTTCTTCGGTACTTCCTTGGGATTGAGATTGCTCGAGAAGCAGAGGGGATTGTTCTTTCTCAGAGGAAGTATGCGCTGGACATTCTCACAGAGACATGGATGTTGTGATGCAAACCTGCAACGACGCCGATCAATCAGAGGTTCAAGCTAGGTGCTGAGGCTGGAGAACCAGTTGACCGGAACAGATACCAGAGACTGGTGGACAAGCTGATCTATTTGAGCAACACACGTCATGATATCTGCTTTGCAGTGAGTGTGGTGAGCCGCTACATGCATGACCCAAGGAAGGGTCATATGGACGCAGTGTACCAGATTCTGAGATACTTGAAGGGTACCCCCGGAAAGGGGCTGATATTCAAGAAGAACGATCACGTGAGCATCGAGGGCTACTGTGACTCTGACTGGGCTAGCTGTGCTGATGACAAGGGGTCTACCTCGGGCTATTGCATATTTGTATGAGGCAACTTGGTCTCTTGGAGTAGTAAGAAGCAGTCAGTGGTGGCCAGATCGACAGCTGAAGCGGAGTACATAGCTATGGCCTTGGGAGTTGCAGAGCTGCTATGGCTGAAGAGTATGCTGGTGGAGCTAAAGCTGGATCAAGGAGCCAAGATGAAGCTGTGGTGTAACAACCAGTCAGCCATCAGTATCGTCAACAATCCAGTGCAGCATGACATGACAAAACACATCGAAATCGATAGGTTCTTCATCAAGGAGAAGTTGGACAGTGGACTATTGGAGCTATGTCACGTTCCAACCAAGGATCAGGTAGAAGACAGTCTGACCAAGGGACTTAGCTCTGTAGATATGATTAGAGGATGTGACAAGATATGCTTAGTGAATATCTTTCGCCCGTCTTGAGGAGTGTTGGTATATTAGAATGTAATAGGAAGTTTTATGTAAGATGGAGGGTTGTAAGACTATATAGTCAAGAGATTATTAATAAAAAAATAGAACTCCAAAATATTCTACAGATCGTCAATGGAACAAAGTGATTATGCGCTGATCAAAATTCAGCCGCCAAACTCTTCAGAAATATGTAAACAGTTGTAGATATTTCCTTGTAAGCTCTCGTTGCAGAGCGCAACAACTTGTCTATACTTCAATTTTTATACAAGTTTTTCTCGTACCACCTCCATGAAAAAATAAATTGAGACTGTTGGGGAGTACTGAGACTGTTGGGGAGTACTTTCTCCACCAACAAGAAGGTTGTGTCACAACCTGACACCAAGACCCTTGAGTCTATTGCCGATATGTTGGATATCGAGTTCGACCAACAACAAAAGTTTGATAAAGCTCTCTAACATGGTCATTCGAGCCCTATCTCAGTGCGCAAGCACAAGAAAGTCTTGTTTAAGACTGATCATGATTCGGCATTAGTCACTTCTGTGACTTTCAAAGCTTCCCACGAAGCTGTTGTTGCCGTCCCCGACACTACCACAACTCCTTGCGGAGTTACTTTGACATCTTCTCATGAAGCTTTTGCTCCCAAGATAGTTAGCAACGACATTGTTGTGCGCAGAGCTAATGCTCTCGAAGTGAAAGCCAAAACTTGCTATGATAAGACTCAAAGTAAAGCCTGTGGACAGGCGCTAAAGCACTCACTGGCAGCGAGATTATCATGGAAGCAACCAAATCAAAGCGTTTAGTTGCTGGTAGGACCAAATTGGTTTACACAGTCAAAGCCCACCATAGGGCTAACTCTTCTGATGAAGCACAAGTCTACTGCAGCAGCACTATTGACAAAGTTTGCAAGGGAGCTGTTGAGCATGCTCAGGACCACCACAGTAGTGTCTCATTCCGTGACAATGTCAGACTTTATGCTCACAGCAGCAGCTCTGCTTCCAAAGCCTACAGCGGAACAACTAATGAAGCTGTTTTCAACAGAATAAGTGGACTCCGTGGAATCAAAGACTACAACTCTTACAGAGCTGGACGCATAACTAATAATTATGCTGGTGGCACTGAATTATCTGCCACAACAGTGCAATTCACGCATATACTTGCAGACTAGCTAAATTTTCAGTCCTTCACAAGAGGAACTTTTCAATTTAACTGAAAACTTTTATGCTTCTCATGGAGCTATCAAAAATTCAAATACGGCCAAGCAACGCCGCCGAGCTACTGTTCTAGACCGTCTCGAACCGTTTAGCCCCACTGACTCCATTGTTCCCTCGTTAGACTTAAGAGACAAGTTGAACGAGAAGTGTAAGTCTCATTGCGTTGGGACAATTGACCCCCCCTACACCTCAAAATGGATCAAACTGCTGCCATCATGTCAGGATTCACACCATCCACTGTTGTTGTTAAGGATCGCTCCCAACAAAATGCCAAGGAAGTAACACCTTGCATAAACAATCGGTATTCAATCGAATACATTGACATATTTGTCTTGAGCTACGAAGACATGTCCAGTCTTGATCCATAAGTGGTCATGCACTGTCTCAATATTAAGCGAGATGCTAAGCCGGTAAAGCAACAACAACGTTCTTGCCCTAATATCATGGATGTAATCGAGATCAAAGTGAAGAAACTAATGGAATGTGGTTCGTTCGCAAGAAACAACACCCTGGCTGGATTGCTTCGCCCCCGTTCTTAAGAAAAATGGAAAGATTATGATCTGTATCATCTTTTGAGACCTCAATACAGATTATCCGAAAGACAAATTTTCTTTGCCCATCACTGATATCATGATCGACAACACATGCGGCTTCGAGAGGATGTCCTTTATAGAGAGCTTCTACATATACAATCAAATCAAAATGTATTCTAAAGATGAAAAGCATATCTCATTTCAAACAACACTGGGGGTATACTGCTACGTAGTGATGTCCTTTGGTTTGAAAAATGTGGGTATGACATATCAACGCGCTATGAGTATAATTTTTTGCGACCATTTGTGCAAAATGGTGGAGTGCTATGCTGATGACATTGCTGTCAAAAGTCGCAACAAAGGAGATAATGACTTGAAAACTGTGCTCGAAATCGTGCAAGCTTATCAACTCAAAATGAATCCTACGAAGTTGTTTATAGGGGGAATCGGGCGACAAGTTCCTTGGCTTTGTGATTACTTCCAAAGGAATACATCTTGACCCGGACAAAGTCAAAGCAATACATAATATGTAGCCGCCAAAGAACCTCAAAGAACTTAGAGGGTTGCGGGGGAGACTCATATATATATATATATATATATATATATATATATATATATATATATATAAGAAGGTTTATTGCAAACATGTCTGGCCGTTGTCAACCATTTACAAGATTGATGAAGAAGGTGCCACGTTCATCTTGGACGATTAACACGAGAAGCTTTTTAGGATATTACATAATATCTTATGAAGCCTCCAATCCTGATAGCTCCTCTCACATGAAAACCATTATTTCTCCATATAGGGCAATATATCACACTTTCGGAGCTTTGCTGGCACAAAAGAATGGTGAAGGTCACGAACAAGCCATCTACTGCTTAAGACAAATGTTAGTTAGACCTGAACAACGATACAATTCGGTTGATAAGGAATGTCTCGCTCTTGTCTTTGTAATTCAGAAGACGTGCTACTATATGATTGGACAAGCAGTTTGTCACCGCCCCGACCCCGGCCCGAACGTCCTCGCATGGGCGTGATGCCGCGCGAACCTAAGTTGCGGCCGCGCAAGATAAGCATCAAAACGATCAATGAAATGTTAAGCCACATAGTCGCACATATAGTCCCAAGCGGAAACGTTGAACAAAACACAAGTATGGAAATAAAACAAGATCTTTATTGATTTGGATAAGTATTACAAGTGACGCTATACCGATAATTACAATCGTTCAAGCGCTCTCTCTCAATACAATGAATATGTCCGTATGCTTACAACTGAATCAACACTCCGAATGATGATGTTCCCATACATTACGTCCCGTATATGTGAGCTTCATTTTCGTGTGCCACGCTCCAAGACGCCAAGTGCGATCCGGCGTCTCTATGCGTCAAGCGATCTTCGAAACCGTTCGAGCTGCACCCTGCACCCTGCAAGCAATCTGGTTGGGTATCAGTACATTAAATGCACTGGTGGGAGGTCTCTCGTCCACTCAACAAAACCAAATACGTACATTTAGTTATGTGCACCGACTCATTTGTTATCTTTCTAGTCTTGCCTTATGATCAATTTTATGGCATAGTAATGTAAGTTAATACTCGTGTCTCAGGTAAAGTGTGTCAAGCAGTATATAACTGAGTTCGTCTTACCCTTTCTTACCATTCGGCCTTCCTGTTATGCGCAACAATAAAATCAAGTATATACTATAAAATGAAAGAACAACCATGTAGACTTAGGGTGTCTCGAGCGTGTCTATGCCACGTACCTGTTTTACTCGAAACACAAAGAATACCGTGCATCCATTTCTAAATGTGTGGTGTGCCGTGCATCAAACTCCTCCGTGCTACTCCTCTCCTGTACGCGGATTGTCGCCATGCATGCATGACTTATCTATATGACAACTCACTGGCTCTGCAAGCCATTTTGGACATATTGGATTAACGACTGTCTTCCCAGCTCAGTAGCTAGCCTTACTAGGCGTCCCGAACCATCCGATGAGGCGGCTGTCTTTCCAGGTAGGTAGCAAGTCTTGCTGGACGTCCCGAACTCGCATGCTAGGACTTCAACTAGCATTCGCACTAGGAACTCTCTAGTGCAGTCCTCCCGGGCCGACATGATTTTGATGCCTCAGATATCGTTCGAGGACTCTTCCTGTGTGCAACAAGTTGTCCGTGACCATGCAACTACTTCACCACTTCCATTTTATCCGAAAACTTCGTGCTCGGTTTCTACTATTCGAGGACCACACTTGATTTCTACTATCCGAGAACTTCATGCTCGGAGAGTAGAGAAACTTTCCTTGCTTTCTTCTCCCGACTCGGGGCGACTACTGGATAGTCTTCCCGCCTATATATGCAACATGACTCTACTTCTTTCTCTGTGTCAAACTCCGTGTGATGCAGTGCATCGATGTGTAAATAGTAACTACTTGGCATGTTATAAGAAAACTACTTTGTGTAACTCGATAAGCTAGGTTACTCAGCTAGCAGTTGAATTTTCATGTTCTATGTAAATGATAAGGCAGGATTATTCCCTTAGCTATATGCGTTTCGTCTCTTTTATTAGCATGCAAGGATCATCACCTAACAACTAGCATGTATCATTTCTTTTCTTAAGTGTGCAAGCTAAGCAGAGACAGGTTCATCGGAGCCATCCACCTTAGCGACGAATCACATCGGTCGAGCGAGCCTCCGATGTAATCTGAACGAGTAATGTGTCTAATTGAAAGTAAACTGAACGAGTTTCGTTCGACCACGGTGTAATCTGGCTAATTGAAAGTAAACTGAACGAGTTTTCAAACGTATGTAAAACTGAAGTGAGTGACAGTCTGAAAGTAAGACGGGCACTTCCACGTCCACGGACTGTTAGTGAACCACCATTGGCAACAGTAATATCGGAAACACGACCCACCGATAGATAATTGCATATCATACTTGCGTCACCAGTCATGTGAGCAAACGCACCAGAGTCAATCACCCACTGTTTCAACCTCACTACACATGTCGCTGAGTACCCGGCTGTGGATCCAGATGTTGATGCTTCACCACGTTGTTGAGCTTGGAAGTCAAAAAAATTTGTATATGACTGCAGTCATCTGGACAGATCGAATGCCATCATCAAGAACATATGATGTAACATTGGCTGCAGGAGCTTTAGGACACTGCCACTCTAAATGGCCTTGCAGACCATAGTTGAAGCATGTATGGGGTCTACCTCCATCACGACCACCATTATCTCGTCCACCATCATGGTCAGTATTACGGCCACCACGTCGTCCACCACGACCTCCACGAAATCCATCATGAGCAGCATCAAGAGCAGATCGAGCAACAGGAGCATCACCCGGAATGGTCTCAACGACTTTCGCTGCCCGTAGGACACGAAAGTAAGCTTCCATCAGAGATGGAACATTAGATCCAGTAATGATCTGAGAGTGAGCAGAATCTGTATCAAGACGGAGAGATATGCCATGACATGAAGCTGCTCACATTGAGCCCTTGCCTAATTGATATTCGTCGTTAGAGGTAATACACGGTCGATCTCATCAGTCATAGCCTTAAAGGCTCGAAAGTGGTCCTTATGAGATTTGTCTTCCTGATTTGCTCGGTAGACGCCAACGACCAAGTCGTAGATACGAGACAAATCGCGTTTTCCATCAAACGACGGCGCTAGGATCTCCCATAATTTCTTTACCGAATTTGTATTCTGAACCATGTCTTCCACCGATGGTTCTATTGAATTCATCAACTGTGTAAACAGTCGACTGTCATCTGTCTCCCACTGCTCAAATTTGGGATCAGTCTCTTCTGGAGGGTTGTCAGTTAGATGTTTGGACAACCGCATTCCCCGAAGCGTCTTCTCGACCTTCTTTCGCCATGTCGAGTAGCCCTCTGGGCCGTTCAACCGTCGATCGACAGTCAAATCGATGGAATCGTCATGTCAGTACCCGTTGGTCTCGTCCTTGCGTTTCTGACACTAGTGTTTGTCATCCTTCAGTGTTCCTGATTCGACTGTTGATTTGATCTTTCCAACTTAATAATCACATCAACTCTGCCAAAGCACTAGAAACGTGGTCAGAACCGACACGCGCATGGGAAGCATAGATTGAATATGGATCACACAAGCCAGGACAGAGAGACAACCCAGGTTATTTTCTGTTAGATCCTGATGTGAAGATCAAGTAAGGAAAGAAACAAAGATTCATGCAAAACAAGCAACTTGTCTGCTCTTTGTTAAACTCCTAATGCCGATGTTGGGAGTCACAGGTTCCAGCAAACAAAACGTTGTTTACCCTCTGAGGATCCCAACATTTTTTTTTCCAGATATTGAGAGTCAGAGGTTCCAGCAAACAA
This sequence comes from Iris macrosiphon, assembly GCA_036927795.1. Classification (NCBI taxonomy): domain Eukaryota; kingdom Viridiplantae; phylum Streptophyta; class Magnoliopsida; order Asparagales; family Iridaceae; genus Iris; species Iris macrosiphon. The sequence goes on along the minus strand of JAYESA010000012.1, from coordinate 153,120,966 downwards.
ACTATTGTTTATCCTATGAGGATCCCAAATCCTTTTTTTTTAATTGGAAAGACGGCTAGGGTTTGGGGTAGGTGGCGGCTAGGTTAGGGTTAGGGTTTTTGGACATGTTTTCCACGGCTAGAGTTTGGATAGAAGCGGAGGAGGGGGGTCTGGCTGATCGGCGGGGGTGGGGTGGGGTTGGGGGGGGGGGGGGGGGGGGGGGGGGCAGGGTGCAGCAGCGATGGCAGCAGGAAGGGGGCTGTAGGCGGGGGGAGGGGGTGTTTGCATGGGGGGAGTCTGCAGGTGGGGGAGGGTGGTCTGCAGGTGTGGGGGGGGGGGGGGAGTCTGCAGGCGGGAAGGGGGGCTGCAGGCTTGGGGGAGGGGGGCTACAGGTGGAGGGGTGGATAAATTATGGTTTTAAAATAGAGGGAAGAGAGGTGGGAGAGATTCAGAATTTTTGCTCTAATACGATGTGAGAAATAATTATATGATGATTATTATTGAGGAGAGGGTTACATATATATAGGAGAGGCTAGCCCCGCTCCCTATTGTTCTATCCGATGTGGGACTAAAGTCCAATACTACTACTACTAATACTTAACACGGATGACGCATGTAAGATCTTCAAGTTTTACTTGCTCCTTCTTCCGGTACATATCGGTAGAGGACCAATTCCAGCTACCAGGGAGTTTAGAAAGAATAACTATATATATATATATATATATATATATATATATATATATATACTTTCACCATAAATTTGTCAACTAGAGGTATAGTCTCTTACTCTAGCTTTTGTTGAAGATTCATGAGTTTCTTTACCTGGAGCAACATAGTCTTTTTAATTTTTATCTTCAAATTCTATAGTCATTAATTTGTTGACCAGATACACTTTAGACATGTTTTTATCGTTCTTGTACTGCTTTTCAAGAGACTCCCATGTCTCTAACTTTCTCTTTCTTGCATAAGATTCGACCAAGGAATCCTCCAAAGATTGAGGATTAATAGCTTACAGAGATTGTTATCCTTCTTCTACTGTTGCAGAGAAGTAATCACATTAGTAATATCTTGTACGTAGTCCGTCTTTAGAATCACATGTTCTGGTTTTGACAGAATGTATTCCATGATAATGAGTTGGAGATTCAAGCTAATCTTCCTCTTCCACTTGTTGAAATGTTCTCCATCAAACTTTTTAAGCTTGTGAAAGCTAGTATCCGAAGACTTGTATGGATATCCATCTTGGATCTTGATGAGATTCTTGCATAATTGCATTCTTCTAAAGTAACAGGAATCACTCTTTGAGATTGTTGTTGAAATTAAGAAAAAAAATCGTACAAGTCAATGAAAACTAGACTCCTGAATGCAAGCCAAGCTTAATAGAAAAAAAGTGATTAAAATCGCTATTAAAATGCAGCAAATATACAAGTAGAATAATTCGCTAAACGAGCTACCAGTTGAAACTGCTTGAAAGCAAGCAACAAGGTTGCTGAAATTAGAGCAAAGCTCTTAAAAGATGGAACAACCTGCTGGGTAGAAAGAACCGTTGTTGCTCAAAGCGTGATTTGACCGATTTTATCGATCCGCTTTTAGGAACCAGGAAATTCAGAAGAACGCTGGAACACTTTTTGTCTCCTCCCTTTGAAGACTTACAAGGAAGTGCTACTGGACCCTCGAACTAGCGCTAATGCAAAAAGTCTACTTTTAGAGATGAAATTCTCTCTTGTGACTCTCTTGGAATTATCTTGTTTTTCTCAAAAGCATAGTGTGTTGTCAGCTACTTAAGTAGGGAAGCAATCCCCTGAAAGTTGTAACCGTCCACTAAAGACATAGGCGGAAGATCGGGGAGTGACTTCCTCCTATTAAGTGGGGTAGTTACCCTTCTTACCAACAGTAACCCCCTATAAATCGGACAGTTATAAAACTGAATAACCCTAAATGTAGCAAAACTGCGCTGCTGGGACAAATCATTAGCTCCGTGAGGCTACCTAAGCAGCTTTGCGGAACCGCAACACCGAAGACCTACGGAATTGCAGCCCAAAAAGCCCGTGAACCCCAACACCGAATGCCCTCGGAACCGCAGTGTTGCAAATCGCGCCACAGTGTCCTGTGGAACTGCAGGTTCCGTCGGATGTTGCTCCGTGCCTGACGCGCAAGAGCATGCCATCTCTGCGTCCGATGTGAAGTGCAAAGTGTGCCATGAAAGTGCCACTTTGCGTCTACAATCGAGTCTGGGGCTTTGCTCCTAAGGGATTTCTCCAAAAAATATGTGACAAAATAAATGCTTGTTGTGGGATTTGAACCTTGTCTACTAGAAAGAATTCTCACCGTACAAACCACTTGAGCAAGAGACCACATGTGTACAACACAATAAATGATAGGTCAAATATTGAAATACACACACTTAGGAATTGTCTCAACATGAAATGATTGATGGGACTGGGTCACTAATGATCAAATTCAAATAAACTCCAACAAAAGGTTATACCAAAAGTAACACCTAACTTCTGTATGCAGTAGAATAGACGGGAATCCCATCTCTGGGAAGATTCCTAGCTTCATTGGTAACTGGACTCAACTCCAACGACTGTGAGTGCTACTCCCAATTTAAATTATCCATTTTGACATGTAATAGTAAAAAAATAGGCCCTTGTTTGATGTCTTGACTTTAATCTGGTGTCAGAGATATGCAAGGAACTTCTTTAGAAGGCCCATTTCCACCTACTCTCGCGAACTTGAGCTCTATTACACAACTGTAAGAACCAGTCACTTTGACTTGTACTCCATTTATAGTCTGTTGACTTTTCCATTGTAATTTATTTTCACTTTCTTGCCTTGCAGGACTGTTAGTGATTGGAAAGGGGGAGACGGAAAATTCCCTCCATTGGAGAATATGAAAGGCATGACATACTTGTGAGTGTGGATATAAAGTTTTCTCTCTTGTTTTTAGAAAATGAGTAGGTACCAATCTCAGGAACACCTGGACTGGGCACCCAATCAAATTAAAGCTTATTATTCCTCATAATTAAAGTTTATTGTTCCTCATACTATGTCACTTTTTACTTGTTTAAGTGCTTGAATATGATATATGATGCAGGAACTTGAGGAACTTGTCCATATCCGGTCAACTCCCTAAGTATCTTGGAACTTTGCCCAACCTAAAAACATTGTAAGTTCATTCAAGTCTGTATATCATCTTATCATTGCAAGTCAGTGTGCCCCCTAGGTGTCGTTGACATCATCTACACTGAGATCTTTCATATGAAATAGCAGACATTAAAATGTGATGATCATATCATCTTAAAATTGCAAGTCAGCGAGAAGAGGTATAACCTCCCTGGCTAGGCGGATGGTCTCGAGATCAAACCGCGGGGGAGGTGTGTGTGTGTGTGTGAAAAAATTGGGGGCAAGTGGGCCCAAATGGCATGCAACGCGTCGTGCATAAAGTCCTGTGTGTATCGCTGGGCATCACAAAAAAAAAGTGCCTTCAAGGTATCCAGCTATACGACACACCAGAAAACTGAAATTTGAAGTGTTCCATACAACACTGTAATGAATACCGAAGACCATTGATATATAGATATAAAAGCTGTTGCACTGAAACACAACTCCTTACTTTTCTTTCGTGTGTTATATCTCTTGCAGAGACTTAAGTTTCAACAACTTAAGTGGGACTATTCCGGGAAGCTTTGGAGGCTTGCAATCAATTAATTATATGTAAGAATATTCTTCATATGCATTGCATATTTTGATTTATCTCCAACCTACTGCTTTAATTAACAACTTCTCCAAAATATGTTTTTTATGTTTCTTCTTGATCGACAAGGATTGTATATGGCTTCTCCTGTAGGTATCTTACTAACAACATGCTAGAAGGAAAAATTCCTGATTGGATCCGAGGCAGCAAACAGAACTTGTATGTTATGTTTACAGACTGAGTTGCAATTCGTTTGGTCACAAATAATTTCTATAATCAAACAAAGAAAGCGTATGTAGTAATTAATGAAACCTTGTTTTGCAGGGATGTATCCTATAACAATTTTACGGGATCTCCAGCACCATCCACTTGTCAAGAAGGGAATGTGTAAGAATCAGCAATATTGATTTTTGTTTAAGCGATTGTTTGGTCTCACTTTGTTCTTGTCTCAATTTTCTTTTATCTTTTGCTTGCAGAAATTATTTCTCCAGCTACATGTCCCAAGATAACAACTCGTACGTCGTAAGCTTCTATATTTCTTTACACTCTCACTGCATTTTGGGTTCTTTTTAAACTTACTATGACGTTAACTTTTAGCTAAATAATGATCCTTGGCATAATTTCCAGTCTCTTCTTTTCTTAGGATAACATCATGCTTACTGAGGAACCAACCTTGTTCAAAGAAACCAACAAGTGGGTTTGAAACCTGTCCAAGACTAACTTGAACTCATAACTTTAGTTCTGCCATAGATATTGGCTAACTTATTCTGATCAGTGATTACGATAGTGTTTCTTCTTAATTTCCACAGACTATAACTTGTTCGTAAACTGTGGTGGTAACAAGGTGACTATTGGGGACCGAGAATATGAAGATGACTCATCACCATCTGGATCAACAATATCTGTAATTTCTGATAGTAGTAAATGGGCTAGCAGTAGTACAGGATCATTCATTGACAATGACAAGGAAAAGTACATTGCTACTAATGTATCATCTTTGAGTATGCTTAGCCCAGCATTGTACACGACTGCTCGGCTCAGTCCAGTCACCCTCAAATACTATGGTCTTTGCTTAGAAAAGGGAAACTATAATGTCAGTCTTCAGTTTGCTGAAATAATGTTCATGGATGGCGAGACATATTACGGCATTGGCAGGCGATTATTTGATGTATCAATTCAGGTGAATTTCCTATCACGTTAATTGTCATTCCATCATCGTTGTACTCTAATTCTGTTTTAAGGTAGTGAGAGTAGCCCTAACTCCTAAGTCACAGTTGGTGTTATCCAGTGTCTCATCACAATAATGAAAATTCTAAAGTTTAATAATTTTCTTATTTGTCATGCTCCTACTAATTCACAATATTTGGACAATGAACATATCATTTTTTTTTTATTAACATTTAGTATATTAGGAAAATATAACATGATATTTTTTCGTTAATTTCTCCTTAATGATATGTATTGTTCCTAGGAATATACACTTATTATGATATGATTTTGTTGGAACTTTTTCTTCTTCTAGGCTTTGTGATGCAGAATGGATGCAAGGTTAAAATCAGCAATTAAGTTGAATCGAAGCAAATCTCATTAATTTCTCCTTAATAAAACTATTGTTTCTAGGAATAATTTAGTTTTGTTTGTTTTTTGTTGTTTGTTTTTTGAATGAAGAATTGACTTGCAAACTGGGAACTGATAAAATATGATTATGCCTTTAATTTATGCAGGGAAAAAGGGTTTTGCAAGACTTTAATATAGCAAAAGAAGCTAATGGGACTGGTAAGGAAGTTATTAAGACCTTTAAAGCTGATGTAGATGGCACTTTGGAGATTCACCTTCAGTGGGTTGGGAAAGGGACTATTTCTGTTCCGCGGAGAAGTGTATATGGCCCTCTTATATCAGCCATTTCAGTCACACCAAGTTAGTTAGTCAGTTAGCTAGTTTCATTTTCTTCTTCCTTTGCAATTCTCTCATTGATGGTGTTGTTTAATTGTTTTCTCCATGTAGACTTCGACCCTGATACAGGTGACAGCAGCAAACTATCAGTTGGAGCTATCGTGGGCATTGTTGCTGCAGTTTGTGTCGTTATTCTGTTGAGCTCGGCCATACTTTGGATTTGCCTGAGAAGAAGAAATGCTGAAAATAGTGGTAAGATGATGAGTAAATTCATCCAATTACCTTTTTATTGTCTAAATTCTGTTTTAGTAGCAAAGTGCTGTTTTCGTTCCTTTTTCTAATTCCGCATCCTTTGTCTTATGTTGTTGTGGGTTGGGGAGATGCAGAACTCAGGGGTATGGAGTTGCAGACTGGTCATTTCAGCTTGAGGCAAATTAAATCTGCCACTAGCAATTTTGATCCCACAAATAAGATAGGCGAAGGGGGGTTTGGTCCAGTTTATAAGGTAATGGATGATTTTTCTCATTAAAATTAGCATATATGCAAAGTTGTTACATCTTGAAGTTCTTCTCATTGTATTTTGGTTCTACCTTTTATTTTCAATACTATTTTGTAGTGTTTGATCCTAAAAATTCAATTTGAACATGGAATCAGGGTGAGCTTCCAGATGGTACAGAAATTGCTGTCAAACAACTATCTGCCAAGTCCAAGCAAGGGAACCGGGAATTCCTGAATGAGATTGGCATGATATCTGCACTAGAGCACCCCAATCTAGTGAAGCTATACGGATGTTGTATCGACGGAAACCAATTACTTCTTATATATGAATATTTGGAAAATAATAGCCTAGCACGTGCTTTATTTGGTTAGTGCTTCTCCCTGCATGCTAAATTTCTACTTCGATACAGTGGCCATCCATGTCATTCGTCATTCCTGAACTGATTCCTTTCACAGGTCCCGAGGCAAGTCGGTTGAATCTGGATTGGAAAACAAGGCGTAAGATTTGTCTAGGAATAGCAAGGGGTTTAACGTATCTACATGAAGAGTCGAGATTGAAGATTGTCCATAGAGACATCAAGGCGACCAATGTTCTTCTTGATAGACATCTCAATGCAAAGATCTCTGATTTTGGTTTGGCTAAACTTGATGAAGAAGAAAACACCCACATCAGCACTAGGATAGCAGGAACAATGTGAGTTATCCTTGTGCCTTGAGTACATGACTACAAGACATAATTGATGATATACAGTTTAACAAAATCTGTATAGACAAGTAAAATTATAAGAAGTAACTGGGTGCATGTATGCACCTCAAACTTCTGCAAAAATATATCATCATCATCATCCAACCTCTCATTAGAATGAGCTCAGCTATGGAGCAGAAGAAAGCCATATCAACCAGAACTCAATCCTCTGCACTAGTGTCAAATTCCTAGTCAAGGTTTATCTCAAACAAAACAAAAATCTAATCAAGGTAGCTATGAGCAAGAGAACCTTGCCACAAAACCTAGAAGGTCGTTTTGTACGTAGATAGACCTATCTTTTCTCGTCATTCAGGTTAACCTCATTCAACCAAGTATCACATCCATGTTTCCTAGACTAGGAAGAGTCTAGGAAATAGATTAGGAAGACTTCATGGAAAAAAGTTACGATGATACAATTTGCTTTCGGGAATTACATGCATCTCAAAGGCACATTAAGCCGAAGAGCGAAAAGGAATGACATTCCCAACACCACAATATCTGATACAATTTAAAGGACTACGATATCAATTATGTAGAAGAAAAAGAATCCAACAGCTTATGAACCTTAACGTGGTACCAAGATTCACGTTTATTTTAACTTCTATTCCTTTTCAAAGCATTTAGAATTTGACTTTGATAAGGTGGCATGCTTATGAAAGTGCATTTGTACAATATACAATGTGTTACCAACTTAGTACGAAGGCATGGTCTTCCTGATTAGTTGAAGGCTTTACCTTCATTTGCTTATTTTGAGAAATGATAAGTTTCTTTTACAGTGACAGTATTACTTGCTGTTGAAATTTAACAAAAACTGGGAAGAAATAAATGGTACTCTTTAAGGACTTATGCTAGTATTTGTTTTAAGCACAAGCTAGAAGCTTTATGCTAATAAATTTGTTTCACAGAGGATATATGGCTCCTGAATATGCAATGAGGGGTTACTTGACAGACAAGGCAGATGTTTACAGCTTTGGAGTTGTAATGTTAGAGATTGTCAGTGGCACAAGCAATACAAACTACAAGCCTAAGGAAGAATTCATGTATCTTCTCGATTGGGTGAGTATTATTGAACTTTAGTGGAAACAATTCATAAATATTTGTAATGTATCCTATATAAGATGAAACCGTTAAACCTAGGCTATACATTTTATACAGTGATCAAAGGAAAGGTGAAGGTGAGCGTTCAATCAGTATGAACAAACGATCCCAAGTGCTTTGATCTCATAAGTTTAATAAATATTTGTCAGTCCATTAACCAGGTTCTGGGACTTCCTGGACATCTAATACACTGAATGAACATAACTACTAATTAATTTAGAGTTCATTTCAAAACTTGTTAATAGATCATTTTATTTGTCCCTCTCAGAATATCACCCATGTAAGAAAAGAAGAGGTAGTGTATCATTCAATGTTAAAGCATTGTCTTCTCTCATTCGTTCGTTCATTTGTATGCTTAATTTGTCTTAATCATAATAAGAAACTAATTGCTGTGCTTACCATATTCTTTGTACAAAAGTTTTTTCAACAACAATCCTTTGCAAATGGCCTAGTTAATTATGTTTATTTTCAATAACTTAGTCTTTCTGGACATTATCCTTCCTGAATAAATATAATAAAAAACAAGTAATGGTATGATAACCATTTTTTTTCTTCTATGTGGAAATGCAGGCCTATGTTCTAGAAGAGAAGGGAACGCTGCTAGAACTTGTGGACTCGAAACTGGGTTCAAATTACTCAAGAGAAGAGGCGCTGCAAATGTTGAATTTGGCTCTTTCGTGCACGAATCCTTCTCCAACTCTAAGGCCCCAAATGTCAACAGTGGTGAGCATTCTCGACGGTAAAGCTCCAGTGCAAGCCCCATCCGCGAAAGGTAAAGCATCATATCATGGGGATACGAGATTCAAATCCTTCGAGAAGCTCTCCCATGACAGCCAGATGTCAAGCATTTCAACTGATGGTCCGTGGACTGGTTCCTCTGAATCTCACCAAAGTAGAATAGAAAAAGATCCAGTTTCGGAAAACAGGACTCTTTCAGATAGCACAGATTAATAGTACTCGACTGAGAGGTAAGGAGGGGAACCTCTTATCTAAACTACTTGATTTTATGTTATAGGTATCATAGGACTCACTATTTAAGGGCCCTTGATAAATGCACTACAAAATACACTAAGCGCTAGCCCAGTATTGGTGCTAGCCCATTAATGAAGACATTTTACTCATACTAGCCCAAATCTTACTCATGGCTGCCCAACCCCCCCCCCCCCCCCCAAAACCCCCCAACCCCTTTCCCTCCTCCTCCCGCTCCTCCCCCCCCCCTCGGGCCTCCGCGCGCAGCCCCGCCCCCCCCCCCCCCCTCGCTGGGTGGCCCTAGCGCTGGAGCTCGGCAAGGAGGTCGGGCTTCAGGAGGCGGGAGAGGAGCGCGGTAGGGCCGGAGGCGGTGCTGCGCATGAGGGATTGGACGACAAGGATGGCTTCCGTGCTCAGCATGTGGCCGCGGGGCCGAGGGAGGCGATGGCGTTGGCCGTCTCGTTCAGCGCCCCTACCCCCCCCCCCCCCTTTCCGGCCTCCAGGCAGCCCCGCCCCCGTGTCACCTAGCGCAACCCTCCTCTTTGGACTGTCAAAATTTTGATACTCCTAAAGAATCAACATATTCTTTATGAGTGTCAAAATTTTGAGTCCTTTCAATTTGTAGGACTGTCAAAATTTTGAGAGTCCTGACTATAAGAAGAAAAAATTGGGCTGCTCTGAGTGTATTTTGGGAATGACAAACTTGTAATTATCCAAAAAATAAATTTGGGCTGATCTGAGTGTATTTTTTAGTGCCTTTATCAATGGCCCTATTTAAATGTAAGCACTATCAAGGTTTTACTTACATGACAGGTTCGTACAGGTTAACATGATTTTCTTACTTAATATATACTATCAGTATATATCATAGCTAATTCTTGCTGCTTGTCTAAACTATGTTTAAGCCTCATGTTTATGTGGGCATCTCTACTTACCAAGGAAAAGGTCTTACCAATATATGCTTGAACACTAGGAATGGTAAGTTTATTAATAGTCTGGAAGTAGTCTTACCTGCCAAATTAAGTCCAGGTTTATTATTTACATATCTCACACAGCATGCTGGAATTTACCCTCATTTTAGTTTAATACTGAAAGTTAACACTTCATACTCACTTGACACAATTAACGCATCTGTTTTCGAGTTGCCCACATCTAAAATATGTGAATGTACATTAATAGCATGGGGCCTTCTTCTTTGCTGGTTACTAAATCTTGCCAATAAGAATGTAGCCATATGTTTCAAGAAAAATGCAAGTTCAAGTAGAGAAATTTTATGTACGACTATAGGTTGTAGTTCTTTTGGGCAAGGTGCACAGTATCGGTATCGGACCATTCCTGTGAGTATCGGTATTGACGGTATCGGTAGTTTCGGATCGGAGTATTAGATTTTTTTGGTATTGGAAAACAAATAATTATTTACATTTTATAAAAATATGTTTTATACATTTAGGCATTGTATTTCCAGTATTGTTCTTAGTAATTTTGAAATCGAATGAAATAGTAGTCACCCTTTCCGATTGGTTACATGCAATAAATAGTTTTCTTCTTTTGCATGCTTTTACACCCTTGTTGATGGGTCTTTTCCGTTCAACTTTCTTTGCCGAATTGATCGGAAAAGAGATCCCCAATGTCGGTATTGAACAGTATCGGGTATCGCTCGGTATTAGATCGGGACATACTAAATCGTATCGGTATCGGCCGTATCGGATTGATATCGGCCGATATTGCAAACCATACTTTTGGGCAACTACCTTTTAACGTTATGTTTTTGATGTACAGATAGAAGCAAAGGCCTTCAGGAGTTCATTCAGGAAGAGGTCCATCCAATTTTTATTTACAATTGCTTTTCATAAGAGTTCATGTATATGTCATTTACGAATTATCTCTCTAATAATTCTGTAAATATACAGAGAAGTTAGGATTCTTGAGTAGCTACTAGCTAGCTGATGAGCATACACAAAGACCTAGCCGTATGATGCAGATTGCATATAGTTTGTTGTAGACCCTAAAATGTAAATGTAAGTACAGTTCATTGCATCCTAGCTCGTTACTTTGATAATATATTGAACTATTTTTTTTAGATTCATTCTTGATGTCAAGCCAAATTATCTCAAGTATACGGGATCATTGAAGTTTGTGAGAGCTGATTTTAAAGCTAGTTATTTAAGTAGGGTCGTTTGTTCATTGCAATGTAAGCGTAATCGTAATGAAATCGAATGATTTTTTTTTTTTTTATTCGATTCAAATACGATTATATTGTAGTGAACCAAACGGATCCTTAGTATGAGTACTGGGAAAGACAAACATATTGATATGTGCACAAAACTTTTTTCATTATGAGAGTTCAATTTACTGTGTTTGTATAAGATTATATGTATCTGGCGATTTGTGTCCTTTGCGGTAGAGTTAGCATTATTCGGTTTACGAACCGAACATAATAAGAGATTCGTTTCGGTTTTGAAAAAAAAAAAACTGGATTCGATTTCGGTTTTGAAAATACTAAAATTTTTATGCGGTTTCAGGTTTGGATTTCGATCCAAAACTGAAAATCGAATAAGATTTGTACAATTTTGTAATATTCTCAGTATATGTATATTTTGTGATTAAAAATGTGTATATTTTGAAATATAATTATATGTATGTATTTTGAAGTCAAATTTTGATAATTTAACAATTTGTCCAACTTTAGATCCAATTTTGAAGTACAGTAAATGTGTGTATAAAATTATAATTTTATATATAATTTAACTACAATTATAACTTGGGCCTGAATAATTAAACAATGTAAATATTTCAACTGAAAAAACTGAATCGACAGTTTCAGTTTTGGTTAATATCGAATCTTCGTTTCAGTTTTGAAGTTTTAGAATTTTGGTTATTTGGTTTTGACTATTTCGATTCGATTGAAACCGAATAAATCGAGTGCTCACCGCTACAGTTGTTTGTTTCTATATTAAGGCCGATTTAGTATGACCGGTCGGGTCGACAAGTTGATCGAATTTTTGGAAAATACAGTGTGCCGCTATTAAATCAGACCCAAAAAAACTACTAGTTCACGAGTTGATCATTTCAACCGAGCGGTGCGGTCCAAAACACACACACACACACACACACACACACACACACACATATATATATATATATATATATATATATATATATATATATATATATATATATATTAATTATGATTTATTATAAATTAATTATAATTTGTTATGGATATATCTCTACTATTTATAAAAATTATTTATCTTTGATAAGTTTTTTAAAAAAAAATGTTGAGTATTTACTTACAGTTCTAGATATTTTAAATCTCTCGTAAGTTATTAAAAAATGTGATTTATGTTTATAAAACCTTGGATATATGTTTAGATAAAAAAAAAATAGATTAAATATATTTTGAATATTGAATATATTTTTAATTTTAGATTTGTTATATATATTTTTTATATAAATTTGAATATATGTTTAGGTAATTATAATAATTTAGAGATGTTTATATGGGTTACGGATGATGAGAAAAATGACGAATTACAAATGATATCTCCCGTAAATAATTTTTTTTAAATTTAATTGGTTGAGTATTTACTTACGACTTAAACGGATAATTTTTGAGCCGTCTAGAACCGCTTTATACCATGTAAGATTTATACTGTGGAAGATGGAATATATATATATATATATATATATATATATATATTATATATATATATATATATATATATAATGAGGCATGGAAACGGCTCAAAATTGAGCCGTTTGTAAATCTTTCACCATTGAAAACAAAAATAACGGTGAAAAAAAATAACTCTCTTTTTTTCCTTCTTCCGTACAAATGTATATTTAAACACTAATTTAAAATTTGTTTAAAAACTAAATTAAAAATTAATTTAATAATATCATATAAGTATTAATTTTACGTGAAACACATGTGAATTTACTAGTACTCTTATAATGAGACTTGTAGATGGCTAAAAAATGAGTTTGTAAATTCTCTACCATAATAATTTTAACTAAAATTTATATAATTTTTTAATAATTTTATTTTTACATGCAACACACGTGGATATATATATATAAGTAAACGGGATATAGTGCTAATATTCATACATGATCCAGACCAATAGGATTAGACTCTTACATCCCATGTGCGCACTAGCATACTCTATTCCTATTGGTGCACATGTGCATGGCTCATGTAAGCACTATGACTTATATCCCATTTACTAGTAAATGCACGTGCGTTGCACGTAAAATAATTTTTTTCTGATATTATCGTAAAATAGTTTAAATATAATTGAATTAAAATTTATTATATATATATATATATATTATGATTTATTATATAATTAATTATATTTTAATTATAATTTCTGATGGATATATCTCTTCTATTTATAAAAATTATGTATCTCCAATGAGTTTTTTTTTTTATGAAAACTAGGTTACCTCTACGTGTGTTGCACGTAAAAACAAAATTATTAAAAATATATATAAAAATTTAAATTATTTTAAAATTTAATTAAATATATTTTAATTAGAATTTGTTATAGATATATTTTACAAATTTAGATATGTGAGTCAGGTAATACTATGTACTTAGTTCAAATTTTTAATATATTTAAATTAAAATTTGTTAAACAATTTTGATATTTTTCCTTTAAACTAATTTTTAAATTTAGTCATTTAAACTATTTTATATTTAGTATTTAGGTTTGATGGAAAGAAAGAATGGTTACGGATGATGAGAATGAAGTTGGTTTTAGATTTTTTTTTTTTTTTAAAACTCCCGTTAGTTTTTTGTAACTAAATTTGTTGAGTATTTATTAAAGATTTGGCCGGATAAGATGAAAGTTGGTTTAAGATTTATTTATATATTGTAAGTATTTTTAAAAATTTAATTGGTTTAGTATTTACTTATGGTTTAGATGGTTCATTTTGAGTAGTCTAGAAGCCGCATTATATAATGGATGTATTAAATTGGTTGAGTATTTACTTACGGTTTTAGAAATTTTTTAATCTTCCATAAGTTTTAAAAAAAAAATTGTTGAGCACTTTGTCACGGTTTGGACGGATAAGCGAGAAGTTAGTTTCAATTTTTATTTATCTGTATAAGTTTTAAATAAATAATTAATTAATTGAGTATTTACTTACGGTTTAGATGAAACATGAGATGGTGTAAGAGTAAAGATAAAGATATATATGAGAGAGAGAGAGAGAGAGAGAGAGAGAGAGAGAGTCCTTTGTAGTTATCCAAATTTTTTTTCCTCAGTATTCATCTATATCTTTTTGTGCCATACGAGCTTTTGGTGGATCTTAAAAACTTTGCAAATCTTTATTGCTACTGATTTCCTGTCGATTAATAAAAATATACACACTAGGCAATACGTATAAAATATTGGTAAACTAGTAGCTTAGTTAACAGAACATCTTATATATATATAAAAACTTATTAAATTTCACCGTAAAATTTTCATGTTCCAAAATTATCATTCTCCATATATCAAAATATGTTTAAATTAAATAGAAATAAATATATAAATAATACATCTTTCTACTAACATAATTACTAACTAATAATTACACACATCCATATACAATAAATGTTCACCATCTCAAAATTAAATTTACCTCAAATTTTTTTATATTATTTTAAAATAGATTTTAAAATAGAGGAAGAAAATACAAAAAAAATACGTATACGTACGTACGCGACTTCTAGTAAATTAAAATGTGTGAACATAGACAAGTACAATTCACGACCAAAGGATTTACACTAGTCTACCAAACATGAAATTCTATTGAAAATTTTAGTACATATGTACGTAAGTTGCAACGCATTTTAATCGTTTATTAGTTAATTTTTTTTGTACTTGAAAAGTGCAAAAGACATTATAAGAGAAAACTATATTTTTTTAAATTTTTTTTCTATACGTTACGTAGTTACCTAGATGTCTTCATTAGATTTAATGACCAATTTTAGTTAGTAAAGTTAAATAATAAAATATTTGAAAAAAAATTATGGTGAAGTCAAATTTTTTATTATATAGTAACTAGTATATATGTACGTACTTGCACGTATTTTATAGTATTTGGAAAGAGCAAATTTTTTATTTTTTACTATGTGAGAAAAATATACTTTTTTTGTCTTTTATATATTGGGACGAGCAAACAACAAATTTTTATTTTTTATTTTTCATACGTATAATTGCATCACTATCTATATTAAATTTAATGAATAATTTTAAAATAGTAAATATAGATAAATGGTAAATTCTATCGGCCCTACAAAAATTGCTTAGGACAGTTCAAATTTTGGTTTTTTTTTTTACAAGTTTGCTATCGAAAATTGCTCCAGGCAAGCCAATTTTTTTTTCCAGGACTGTCACTATGTTGACAGTCCTTTCAATTGAAAGAACTGTCGACATTATTGAAAGTCCTAGGAATGTCACAATGTTAACAGTCCTATTGAAGGAGGAGCACAGAAGAAGAAGAAGAAGCAGCAGTAGCAGTAGCAGCGGCGACAATGATGCGGTGGCGGTCGGCGGCGGCGGGGTGCGGGGGTGGACGGCAGCGAGGGCGTGCCGCCGCCCACCGAGCGCTGCGGAGGCACGCGAGCGGGAAAGAAGAAGAAGCAGAAGCAGCGGTGGCAATGGTGCGGGAGAGGACGACAGATGTGGGGGGCGCGGGTACACGACAGCGAGGGCGGGCCGTATATATATATATATATATATTTATATAATCAACTCTAACCTCATTCCTAGGCAAAAATACAATACTCGCCTCGATACCCAATACCTTGAGTATCTCAAGGTATTGAGATACCTCGCCTAACCCTCTCTAACTCTAACTAACTATCTATATATATACTACTACTACTATATATATATATATATATATATATATATATATATTATAACCTAGTATTTAGCTATACTTCAATATCTCATCTCCGATACCTCCTTACATTCAATACCTTGATATCTCAAGGTATTGAGATACCTAGCCTTACCCTTCTCATCTCACTAACTAACTAGCTATATATATATATATATATATATAAGGGGAGGGGGGAAGCTATTGCTGCTAGGCTGCTGCTGCTTGCTGCTACTTGCCAAGCTGCTGTTGCTGCTGCTGATACCTGTTGCTGCTGCTGATACCTACTTGCTGCTGCTGCTCCCTCTACCTCGCTCACTCACTCACTCACTCACTCACCTTGACACTCCCCCCCCCCCCCCCCCCCCCACACACACACACACACACACACACACACACTTACATATATATTTATATACAACATATATGTATATATACACTTATATATATATATATATATATATATATATATATATACACACACACACACTCACACAAACACAACACTAACACACACACTCAACACACACTAACACACACACACACACACACACTACACACTCACACTCACACACTACACACTACACACTATATAAATATATATATATATATATATATATATATATATACATATATATATATATCATATATATATATATATACACACACACACACACACACACTCACACAAACACACACTAACACACACACTCAACACACACTAACACACAAACACACACACACACACACACTACACACTCACACTCACACTCACTACACTACACACTATACATATATATTATATATATATATATATATATATATATATATATATATATATATATATATATATATATATACTCACACTCACACACACTACACAAACACCAACACACACACCAACACCTATACACACACACTACACATATACATATAAACACACAC